>PVKY010002330.1:0-26158 GCA_004027775.1 Bradypus variegatus | reverse complement strand
AGAGGAGGAGAGAGGAGGAGGAGGAGGAGAATAGGAGCCAACGGTAGCAGCGGCAGCCGAGAGAGAGGGGGGCGGGGGAGCGAGCGAGAGAGGAAAGAGCTGGAGGAGGAGGAGGAAGAGAGTCTGTAGCCCCCACCTCTACTCGGGGAGACCCGGAGAGAGAGACCCCTGATTCGAAAACATGCCAGAGAGGGAGAGCAATCCTAACAATGCACACCCCAGACCCTGAGACCGAGAGACCCCAGACCCCCAGAGAAAGCTATCTCACATTGAGAAGGGCGGGATCTAAGACCTTAACGCCCCCCTGTTCCACACCTCCGACTAATCTGAGGCACAGACCCAAAATTTAGAGGAAAAGAGACCCTGATCTCAGAAAAAGACCCCCGACCCCCCACAGACAAGAAACATCAAAATCTGAGAGACCAGTCTCAAAAAGCCACAGAAATCTTAAGACTCCAGACCCTGAGATGGTGATTTCAAGGCCCAAAACCTGAGATGCCGACTCAAAGAGAGAGATCTGAGACCCCAGATTCAGAAAGAATTCAGTCTTAGAGAGCTCATACCCATAGAGAGATTTCAGAGACCCCCAGACTTAGATCTCTGAGACAAGAAACTGCAGGCTCAGAGACTGATAACTCAGAGACAAACTCTGGACTCGGGGAGGGAGGGAGGAAGGGAGAGAGAGAGATTCAGTTAGCCCACGGTGGAAACCTCAAGGACCCCAAACTCAGAAAGAAGAGTTTGAGAGCCTGGGAGAGAGAGACCACAGACCCAGAAACACAGAAACCCCCAAACAAAAAAGCAAAAAGAAAACTCCTTCATGAGAAAGACCCCAACTCAGGTACTGAAAGATCCCACAGAGATCCATCTCAGAGACAAAACTCTAAATCCAAAGACAGAGATCTCAAGGACCCCAACCCCAGAGAACTAGGTATGAGACAACTGACTTGGGCCTGGGAAACTCCC
This sequence comes from Bradypus variegatus, assembly GCA_004027775.1. Lineage (NCBI taxonomy): Eukaryota > Metazoa > Chordata > Mammalia > Pilosa > Bradypodidae > Bradypus > Bradypus variegatus. The sequence continues at coordinate 25,192 of PVKY010002330.1, read as the reverse complement.
AGTTATACCCACACACCAACCAGTGACCCCTGACCATGGGAGAAGGGGGAATACTGAGTAGGGGTAGTGGCAAAAGCCTTTTTTCTGCTGCCTTCTCCCCCCATTCTCATCTCTCATTGACCCCTCTCCCCAATTTTGGGTCACAGGATGTGATTCGGCCCCAGGGAGGGAATGTAGGACAGGTCCTGGCTCCTGGGGGAGGGTGTGTGTGTGTGTGTGTGTGTATTAAGGGAAGGAGACCCAAGGCTGAGAGATGGACCTAACCTGGAGAATGGAAAAAGCAGGAGATAGGGGATAAAAGGACCATCACTACTTCCTGTTGCCCTCCCTCTCCGTACCCCCAAGCTGCAAAGCCCTGTTCTTTTCCTGCCATTAACGATCTGTCTCGCTTTGGGGTTTCAGCTAGGAGGGCTCTCAGCGCCTCAGCCCCATTTCATCATCCTCCGTCCCATTTACACGGTCGCACTCTGACTTTTAAAATGCATCTTTCCTCAGCTACTCGTTGTCTTGTCATTGCCTGGGGTTTGCCTAATCATCCCCCTCCCCCTGGGCCAACTGGCCTCTTCTCTGTCTATTTCCAAGCTCAGTCACATCTCAGTCATAACTATAAGGGCAGAGGGAGTTCTCATCCCCCTGAGGTTCTGTCTTTTCAGATCCCTTCCACTCCTTAAAGTTTCAGGAACACCGTAGGGATTGTTACTAGGCACATCTGGGGTGTAAGGATGATTCCCCACTCCACAACCTGACGCCTCGGGTCGGCGGGGTCTCGACCCCTCATCTTAGCGCCAGCTCTCTCGTCACGTGGCCTGCGGGACTTAGGTCGCGATTGGCCTCTTGGCTTCACTCACTTAAGTACAGCCTGCTGGAGGACCCGCCCCCTCACGTGACAGTGGAACGCCGCAGCGGCTCTCCTCCGCCAGCGATTGGCCATTTCCGGTTTAAGCGGAAACGGGCGTGTTATTTCCATGCACGCCTGCAGATCCGGATGCCGATTGGTCAAATTCACCTGTGCTCCTCCCTCATCAGGAGGCGGGGCAAACCAGGCCAGGTGACGTCCAGGATTGGCTGGCGCTGGAGGTTTGAGTGGTCAAGCTTGTACTGTCACGTGATGAACACTCCTTTCTTATCACGTGGCTGCTGCCCAGGTAAGATTCCTCTCTTCCTGGGTTTGGGGTCCTTTTTCCGTATAACGTGGGGCTTTTGATATTAAATCCTACTCTACCAGCAGAGGCTGCATGAGGTGGGGGCGGGCTTCAGCTATCCTGCTCGGCGGAGGGGTGAGTGATCGGCCCCGCCCTTTCCGGTCCTCAAAGACTCTTCCACTACCCTCACCCAAAATCTCAGAGGTTGGCGGGTGAGGAGGGAGTGGAAGTTGAGTCTTCGCTTTGACTTTCCAAGTTTCCCTCTCGGCCTTAGGGATGTTTTCTTTCGGGGTGCAGAAGAGGGAGGGCAGAGCCTGCGCGTCTCTCCGAGAGAAGGGTTCCCGGTGCAGGTTCCTGGGGCATTTACTGGGGAGGAAGAGGGAGAGAACGAATTTGTCCCTTGCCTTCAGGCCACTCTGCTCCTGTCGCTTCTTTGGATGCCGGCGCTGTTGCCTGTGGCCTCCCGTCTTCTGTTGCTACCCCGAGCCCTGCTGACCATGGCCTCAGGAAGCTCCCCATCCCAGTGCCCGCCGGCCTCGGTCTCCGCCTACGTCCCCGGCTCGGTCTCTGCAGCCTTTGTTACCTGCCCCAACGAGAAGGTCGCCAAGGATATCGCCAGGTGGGGGACCTCGGTGGGGAGGAGGGAAGGATGATCGTGGAGGGCGAGTTGGGGGAGAGTGGAGAAGCCTGCCCTCTTGTTGCTTCCTGCCCTCTACAGCTTTGGTGTCTGTGTTTGGGCTGCTGGTGCAAAATTGCGGGCGAAGGGCGCTCTGAATGGGGCTGTCTCTTCACCTTCAGGGCAGTGGTGGAGAAGCGCCTAGCAGCCTGCGTCAACCTCATCCCTCAGATTACATCCATGTGAGTCATAGCTATGAGTTGAAAGGGTAAAGCTAACTCTGGGGGCTGTCTGCGGGCATTTTTCTGGGGGGAAATCTTTGGTCCCCACAACACTCCCTTTGCGACTTTTTCAGCTATGAGTGGAAAGGAAAGATTGAGGAGGACAGTGAAGTGCTGATGGTGAGAAACAACCCTCCCCACAATTGTCTCCAATTCCTCTACATCCTTTTGATCCCTATCCCTCATCCTGAGATCCTGAAGTCAACCCCACTACTTGACTCAACCATGTTTGTATTTGCACCTTAGATGATTAAAACCCAAAGTTCCTTGGTTCCAGCTTTGACAGATTTTGTTCGGTGAGAACTTTATGGGTAAGGGTGAGGGTCTGTACCATGGGGAAGGATTAGACCTGCTGGGTAGTCAAGAGCTAGTGTCTTGAGGGGATGGGGTCCTTTGGATAAGTAAGCCTTTGAGTGAAACCACCACCACCACCCCCATCTTTTTCGCAGTTCTATGCACCCTTACGAAGTGGCCGAAGTGATTGCATTGCCTGTGGAGCAGGGGAACTCCCCATACCTGCACTGGGTGCGCCAGGTCACACAGTCAGTTTCTGACTCTAGCACAGTCCTACCATGACAAGTCCTGGGCCTGACATGCTCTCCTCAATACTTCAGTGCCCTCCGACTACCAGGTGATGGCTGGGCCTCCAATAAATCCTAACTTTGGTTCTCTCTGATTTTGCCTTTTTTCTTGTTACATTGAATTTCGTTGGGGAACACTGGATATGCTTCGAGTCCCTCTGTTCTCTCCCTCTTTCAGAATGATTCAGGACAGCAAGACTTATTTATTTCTCTTTATTTCAATCATACAGAGTCTGGGATCCCTTCTCATCCCCCCTCCTCAGTCTCCATCCCCAGGGGTTAAATAATTTTTAAAAATATTTAAAAAGCTGTAACAAAATAACATCAAAGGAAATGGGAAGGATGGGGTTGGGGGTCAGGAATCATGAAAGGGGTCGAGAAGAGTGAGCCTCTTCCCCACCCCCCACCCGGATTCCAGCCTGGGCAGTAGGGAGAACTACCCCCTTCCCTACCTCCCCAGGTACATCCCAGCTGTAGGTGAGGTCAGAGGTCAGGGTATGAAAGTGCCGGTGTGTGTAAATGGGGAGGTGGGCACAGGCAGGTTGTTCAGAAGATGCCCCCTCCTCCCCATTCAACCAGGTACTGCACAGAACCATCAGGCCGTACTCTCCGAGCAAGGACCCGGACTGGATCCCCTCGGGACAGGTAGCCAGCCCCACCTCGGGCTCCTCCCCCAGTCCCAGGAGACAAACTACGGCACAAAGGAGAAGGGGGTGCTGAGCGTCTAGGAAGACTTGGGGAGGGAGCTGGGACTGAGGAGGATGAGGCAGTCATTGAGTTGGGGGCACTCTTAGGGGTGTCTTTGGGGAAACCAATGTGAAGTTCCAGGGGTGACCTGAGGAAAGAAGCCAGTTGTGAGCCCAGACAGATGCAGACAAGGACTGACCAGAAATGGAGACCAAATGTTGATCAGAGGGATGAAGAAATGGTTAGAGACCAAGAAACCTGAGTGTATAGAGGAAGAGGGGGCATCACAAGTAAAGGGGTGTAGCATCTCACCTGTCTGGGGGTTCTCTGTCCCCAGAGGTCCCTGCGGTGCTGGCAGAGGGGTGGAAGGAAGCAAACATCCGGATGGGGCTGCTGGGGTTGGGGAGGGGGAATGTGAGGACCTGAAGCAAAGGAAGAAGACCCTCTCCCCCTGGGAAAGGTAGAGCTTCAACACCAACCCCAGGGGACCCCATCCCCAAGGTACTGGATTCAGACATTGGTTCTGGAAATCTCTAGGACAAGATGTGTTGCCAGGAATGAGGGAGAAGCATTCCAGGGAATATGGCACGAGTGAGAAAGTCCAAACAATCTCAACAACTGGAGGAGAGGTTACAAAGGAGCATATGTGGGTGGAGGAGCACTCACCTGGGCAGGCAGCGGGCATCTGTGGGCCGGAAGTTGTAGCCGCTGCTGCCCTGGTAACTCTGGTTAGCACTGGGGGGTGGTGGAGACACTGAGGCCTAGAAGAAGAGGCAAGGACTGGGAGATAGTACTTGATTCCCTCCTATACCCCAACATTCACCCCTTAGGGTGCCCCCTTCCTCGGTACCTGCAGCGCCCTCTGCAGTCGGGCCCGCTCCCTCTGCTCCTGGGGCTCGGGCTGGTTGCGCACTGCCGAGGGTGGCTCCAGTTCCTCCACCTTCCCCTTCTGCCTCCTCAGGGACTCTGGCTCTGGCCGCCGGCGCTTCCCCAGGGGACGTGTGACCCCTCCCCCAGGGCCCTGCCCTGAAGGGAAGCTGTAAGAGGCCTCCTTATCCCCCCAGCCCCCTCCTGGACACCCCAAAGACCTCCCCTTTCTCTGTGTACACATACCCCCAGACTAATTCCCTGATTCCCCCATCCCCCCTGGACCAGTGACCTGGTGGGGGCTCCATCTCCAATAGGGGGCTCCACAGGGGGAGGGGTCCGAGCATGGAGACCAAACAAGCATTTCCTCTTCTTAATCTCCCTCCCTGAAATGAAACTGGATGAGGCGAGAAATGATATAGAATCAGTGCTGCAGAAAAAGGCCCCCCTCATGCTGATAACTCAAAATCCTTTTCAAAGATGATTCTCCAGGTGGGTTGCAGCCCCTCCCCTCCCATATCCATTTCTTTTTGAACTTCCCTTTTGCCTCTCCCTCCCTCTAACTCACCGGTCCTTGTGGCTGTTGAGAGCAGAAAGGAGCTTGGAAGAACGTTCTCCCTTGGGGGTGTCTGAGAGCTGGGGGAGGGGAAGGAAAATGGGATCAGTGGAGCAGAGAACCTTCCCTTCTGTTCCTCCACATCTCCCTGTCCCACTCCAAAAACCAACGCTTCACTGCCCCTTACCTCTCCCAGGAGCAAACTGTCCCAATTCTCAGAGGTGAAGGGGAGGATCTCACGATCGAAATCAAAGTATTTCTTCTTACAGCACACACTGAGGTGATAAAGGACAAGGTGGGCCACATCCACCCTAGAGAAACATGGGGTTGTTGAAGTCACAGAAACATCACAAAAGCCAGAGAATGCTGGGATGGCAGGTGTGGGCATGTAGGATTAAAAGACTCCAGGTGTTGAGAGAGGTTATGTTGAGATCACGCCCAACTCAGCTTACCAGCGAAGTTGTAGCCTCCTGACCTTCTCAGGGCCCCCCCGACATACACAACATTCAAACTCATAGAACCTGAAGGTGGACAAAAGAGAGAATACACTTTATGCTGGAAAATAATACCATCATGTACAGAGAATTCACCAGCAAAGATGGGACCAACAGGTGAAGAGACAGTGCAGTGGTTGGGAAGGGATGGGAGGGGAAGAGGACATGGGGTAGCTGAGAGGGTAGAGCAGGGAGCAAGGCAAACTATCAGGGCTCCTGGAGGGTCTGCCCTGGTCTCACCTGTCCCCGTAGAGGAGGGGCTTGCTCAGACACTGGGTACAGGCCTCATGGAACCACTGCAGGCAGCTCTGGCACTGCAGCATTTTCAGGTTCCACCTGAGGGGGAATGTGGGACACTGGCCTCTGGATATCTCCCCCATAACTGTCCCATACCCTGCTCATCACACATCCCCACCCCCACCTGGTGCTCCCTTCAACCCGTTCTTTTTCATCTTCTGCACTCAGTACCCCCACCCCAACCCCATATCACTCATTCCTTAGCCCCCATCCCTTACTCACTCTCCAGGGCCACCACAGTAACAGTAACTCTGCTGCCGGTTGCTCAGATGTCCAGCGTCCCAGTCCAGCCCCTTAAGTCCATATGGCAGACAGAGCTTCATGCCCAACATGGCCCGGGCATAGGGGCCCTTCTTCAGGGCACCCCCCCTCTGCAGATAGAGAACAGGGAGGTGGCCTCAGAGGGGTAGTGAGAGGAGAGGCTGGGGTAGGAGGACTCCCACTGGAAGGCCAATTCAGTAGGGGTAAAGGGGATGTGCCTTTACCTTGGTGGCGATGGCGAAGACGCACTGGCGGCAGACCCAGGGAGACGTGCCCTCTCCCTCTCCTGGCGCTGGGGCCCTTGGAACATGACAGTCCTGGTGATAAGCTGAATAATGATAATGTTGAGAATAGACCACTTATTGTATTGCATACGTGTGTGTGCTAGGCACTGGGGTATGAATAGTCTTATCCATCTCGCTTAATCCTTGACCGTGGTCCTGCTGGGATGGGATGTATTATGCTTATTTTGCAGGTGAGGTAATGAAGTCCCTAGAGGTTAAGAAGGGACTTCACCAAGGTCATATGGCTAGAAGTGGGTGTATCTGAATCACACTCTGCCTGCAAACTCACCCTCTCCCACCCCCCACCCCCCTTTCCATGGCTCCCTTTCCCTGGGTTGGAAGAGGACAAGGTTATGGGGTTGAGGAGGCTGGCCAGACTGATGGCCTGGGGATCCAGGCCACGTGGCCTGAGGATGGTTGAGGGAAAGACCAGAGGCAGCCTGGAAGGCCCTTGCCTCTCACCATGGCGACACTTCTCACAGCTGACCAGTCGGTTCCCAGGGACCACAGTCTCAGAGCGACAGACACAGCAGAGGAGTTCCTCCCCAGGGAGGGCAGCTATGAGGGAACATGGTATCAGGGGGTCTGCCCATAAGCCCCCTTTTGCCCCCCCCAAACCAAGTTTCTGTACTCAGTAGGATATACACTCTCGGGCCTCTAGGGTCTTACCAGGGCTAATGTCTTTCCATAAAACCAGAAACTGGGAATCATCCTCAAACTGGACCAGACACACCTCCCGAACACTGTCCACCTGAAATGGGTGAGCACAGAGGATGAAATGGGAGCCAGAATGAGATGAAGGGGAAGAAGGTGACAGGTTGGATGGAGGCCAAAGGTCTTACCTTCTTGATGGTCCCCAAGTAAAGCAGCCCATCAGTCCATCTGGCCAGCACATCTTGACCTTCCCAAAGTCGGGGCCTGGGGCCTGAGGTGGGAGCAGGGGAAGCTGGGTCCCAAAGTTGGGGACCAGAGCGGCTCAGCCGGGGGGGCTGCGCCATTGCATCCTGGGGGGCCTAGCCAGAAATGGGATGGGGAGGAGAAGGTTATGAAAGCTGAGACACCCAGCATCTACACTCCCAGAGTCCAAATCCCTGAGACACCTGGATATGAAACCACTCGGCACCTTGCACTGGCTTCTTGACTCCAGTTCTCCCAACTCTGGTGCCTGACTCTCCTCTCCGTAACACCCCACCCCCACCCTCTAATTCTCTAGTTTCCCAGCTTCCTGAGCTCCTCTGGGATATTATACCCTGGCCTTGAAATTTTAGGAGAAACGATGGTTGCAGAGGCAAAGGTTACCGCTCGGCTTCTACTGTCACGTTGCCCTGCTATGTAGAGGTATCATAAGTGGGGTGCTCTGTTGCCCAAAGATATGTTTGGGAGCTTTTCTGGGGATGTTTTCCAGAGTCTCAGAAACGGCTGCTTCCCCAGGACCGCGTTTCTCATTCATAACATCCTGGTACCGGGTTATATCAGGTCACCCTCAAATCTGGAGATCCCTGCCCACCCCCCACCCCCTCCAGGGTTAAATAACTTCCCTGAGTGCCCCGGGAGGGGGGCGTGTCCCAGTCCCAGTCTTTACTCCCCACGACAGGCGAGTCCGAGCGTGAGGCGACTTGAGCCGGCCACACCAGACCCGATGCCCAGGCAGCGAGGGCTCTCCAGCCCGCCCTGCGCGCCGACCCCCGGCTCCCCGCCCCCCCCCACCGGCGTCTCCCACCGCCTCCCTACCGGTGACAGCTGGAGCCGCCGGGAGCCAGGCAGGGGCAGCCGTGGGAGACCAAGGCGAGCCCCGGCGCGGGGAGGGCACGTCCGGGCGTCGAGGGGCGTGCAGGCAGAGGCCAGGGGGTCCCCAGGCCCAGCCCCTCCGTCCCGGCGGCTCTGGGGCGTATGACGCAGCAGCCAAAGCAGCGGCAGCGGCAGGAGGAGGCGGCGGGGGGAGGGAGGGGAGGGACGGACCGACTGGGGGGGAGGGTGGTAGGAGGGGAGGACTGGGGGGGAGGAGGAGCCGGGGGGGCGGGCACCACCTCACCCCACCTCCCTCACCTCCAACAGGCCTGGAGGCGCGAAGCGCGCGACGCTCTCTCTGCGGCTGGGGCGGGCTCACAGTGCTACTCGGAGGGAAAGGGAATCCCCACAGCCCCTTCCTCAGACGGGAGACCCGCCCTCGGGGCAGGAGGGAATCCCCCCTCCCGGCGGCCTGCCTCGGGACTGGGCTCCCACTCCATGCCACATCCGTTAACTGCACCCCCAATGGTCACTCCAAGTTCCGCCCCCGGGCCCCAATTCACCGCCCCGCCCTCCATTCACCCTTCCCGTTGCCCTCGCCACGCCCTCCTCCCGCCGTTGCCCCCAGCCCCGCCCTCTCCGTAGCAAGTTGTTTCCTCCCCCCCTCCGCCCTTTTGCGCATGCGTGGCCCCTCCCGCGCGCGGTACCCGGGAGGACTAAGGCAGCCCCTCCTGTACCGGGCGGCGGCCGTTGGTGGTTGGCGCGAGGGATTCGGCGCACTCCCGCTTCCCGTGTACGTCCAGCCTGTGCTTGGGTGCAAGGACGAGTCGGGATAGAACCCAGCGTAGTGACATCACCGAGAGCCGGCCAATAGGCGGCGGGTGGGGTAGAACCCTGGCGATTCGAACGGGAAGGCAGGGAAAGGCGGGAGGAATGAGCCAGCGGTTTGTGGGAGTGCGCGCTGGTCCCCTTTCCTGGGCTCGGGTCCCCGTCATTCCACATCCTCCAAAGGAACATTCCAACCAGGGGGGAGGGGTGTAAAGAGAAACATAACTAGTGACCGTGAAGAGACTGTCGATAGCTTAGTGGGCACATCTCCTTTATGAGAATGACCAGGGGATGGGTTGGGGAAGGTGAGGGGGAGATGGTGTAAACCCGAGTCCAGAACCGGAAGGCCTATGAAGGAGATAAACGGCCGTCTTCGCGCTGAAAAATATAGGTTTAGCAGAGCATACAGATCCACAGCTCCCATCTTAGAGATACGAAAAACAGCTCCCTACTTGAGCAACTGCTAATAAGATTTTATTATAGATTAAAAAAAAAAAACTGTTCTTTATTTGATAGGCCTAGATACACAGCCTCCCCACCCCCATCCCCCAGCATCCCTCAGCAACCCCCTCCCCCAAACACACACACACAGGATCTGGATCCGTCTTCATTTTCTGTTGGCCTGGGCAGTACCAATAACACACTGGTTCACCTGAGGGCAGGGGGGTAGAGAGGCAGGATAAACAAGTTTGCAAAGTAACCAAAAGAACAGTTTTCCCGGGATCTCCCCCGATCCCCAATGCCAGGGTTGTCCTTGGGGAATAGGGAAAAAGGGACTCTGAAGACAGGCTCATGCTGGCCCCAGTTATGGTTAATTCTCCTATGTCCACTAGGTACACTAGCTCTGGAGAAGGTGAAATGGCAGGAGAAGGGATGGAATCCCCACACTTAGATACAGGAGCAGAGGGAGGAGGAGCTTCCATTTCCAACCATATTACGGTTTAAAAACCCTAAGTGCCATAGAATTCCTAATAAGCTAGATAAAACATTAACCCATTAGGAACCAGGATTCCTTGGAAAAGGGATGATTTCAAATCTGGGGCAGGAAATGTACAAGATGAACCTGGAACAAAGATTATTGGAATCCTGTCTAAAGGATATAGGAGCCAACTTGAAGGGGCTCCAACTGGCCAAAGATGTGGCAAATATGAGCATCAGAAAAAATAAAGAATGCAAAGGATTAACATACATCAAATATATAAATATCTGTAAAATGATACCCCAGATAGAACTTACTAGTCACCTCGAAATTGCTAGGATATCAGTTCATTATACTGAGAATTGATAAAGGATCTATTATCTACCCTACCTTTCTTATATGGACTATATCTTAGAGTAACCAAATAAGGGAAAATATTTAGGAGAATCATTACTAGTGAATGCAGAATAACTGATAAAATTAGAAAAAACCTCTATTTTAAACCCCCCTAATGAAATAATGGACCTAGGCATGATCCTCACTGACAAAATTATTAAGTGAAAAGTCTATGGGGAGTTATGAAATTGGATGGATCAGGCTATCAACACTCAAATCCAATGATCAAATTTTTTATCATTAAAAGTGGGTCAACCAGAGTGCATCCTCCTGATACAATGCAATAACTGTATTGTACCATCTATTAAGTTTCCTTAAGAAATTTGAATCTGATTAAAATCTAATTAAGCTACCAGGTAAACATATGGGGGATAGAGGAAGCAATCAGTCAAAATCCAGAATATGGTACATTCCATAGAACAAATGACCCTATTTCTTCAACAAAGAAATGGCATAAGAGGGGGGAAGGGTGTTATACCTTAAAAGAAACTTAAGAAACATTTCAATCAAATAAAACGGGTGGCCCTTGCTTGGATCCTGATGTGGATAAACCTAATGTATAAGATGCATTTCTGGGTAAAATTTAACATGAACTGGGTATTAGAGGACATTATAAAGAGTTCATGTTGTTGGGTGTTAATAAATATAACTTTAACAAAAAGTTCAAAACAAGAACATCCTTTCAATTAACTTGTTAAGGTACATAATCTGAAAGATGAGGGCAGGTGCTGGGGCCACTGGCCACTCCACAGCAGCAACCCACCCCCGATGGCAGCACTGGGCAAGCCCCAGTACAGCAGAAGGGCAGGCCTTTTCAGAGACCTCACATAAAGCCAGAATCCATCACAGGGCTGTCCCCTCAGGAAGAGGGTAAGCCAGAGAAAAAAATCACTCCCCAGAGGCAGACAGTAAAACTTTCTGACTTGGCTTAACTCAGGTGAAGGGTCCACAAGTCTCCTTGAGAATTCACAGCCAATGGCTAACCCTCATGGGTTTTGAAGCCTGAATTCACACTAGTTGGAATGGTCTGGAAACCCCCTAAGTCTCCTTTGATCCAGCAGTCCCATTTCCAGGAATCTACCCCATAGATGTAACTAAACTAAAATACAAAATGACATATGTACATGGTTAGTAAATGTTGCCTTGTTTGTAATTAAAAAAGACTAGATACAATCCAAGTGCCCAGTAGAGGGAACTGGTGGATAAACTTGGGTGCATCCACATAGTGGGGTGCTAGGCAGCCTTGAAAAGAACAGAAGAGGGGGATGATATCTCTGTGCTGTTGGATAGTAATCTTGGGGTTACATTATTAAGCAAAGCAAGGTGCAGAGCCATATATACAGAGAGAGATGAGAGATTTTGTATAAAGAAGGAGATAAGGAACATAGCTTGTATTTGCAAAAAGAAATATTGGAAGGATAAATAAGAAAATGACAAATGATAAAAACGATTACCTACACAGGACAAGTGGGAAGACAGGACAGGAGTGGTAGCAAGACTTATTATGCTGTGTATAGCTTTCTATATAGTTTTAACCTTTCAAGCACCAGTTCAAAAAAAAAAAAAACCTAATAAAAAGGCCCAAAGCCAATAGTTAAAAATAGATCCAGTTGGGTAGTACCCCAGATGCCTGACTAAAGCAAATGTAAATACTTTCTGGATGAATGTGCTCCCTGGCCCCAGTGGACAGAAGGGGATGGGGATGGAGAAGCCTACAATTATCCAGGGGTCCTGACAGCACCCGGGCTTGGTAGTAATCGCACCTTGGATGCAAACCGCAAGGAGTTGAGGGTCTCGGAGATGTTCTCTTCCAGGGGGGAAATGTTCACAAACATGAGCCTGTGGAAAGAGCAGAGGGAGCCAAACTTCAGCATCAGTGGCTGGGTGGAGCCTGGACCAGGTCCACACTGTTTCCCCTTTCCCACCGCTGACCGCAATGTGTCTCAGTTCCTATCCCACCCCTTCCATCTGTCTCTTTCACTCACATCTTAGCGCTGCCGCCCAGAGAGTTCTGCAGCAGGTAGGTGAGCTTGCTGTTTCGGTAGGGCACATGGGGCTCCTAGATGATTGAGTGGGGACAGGTGGTTAGGTAGGAAAGGATTCAGCATGGCAAGGCCCAACCTTGCTCTAGGTCCCACCTCCCCTTGCTCTAGTCCCCCAGGCCCATCACTCCCACCTTGTTGCTCAGGGCCATGATGACCAGCCCCAGCGTGGATAGGCTGCTGTTAATGGCCTGTGTTTCCCGAAGCCGTTCCCGTTCCCCTGGGCCAAGGGCTAAGCCAGGGTCTAGCCGCTCGCTCCCAGCCAGATCCACCAGGCTGAGGGGGGCCCCACACTGCAGGCCCCGGCTGGTGTGCTCCCCAGAGATCTGCAGCTGGAACACACTGTGGCTGCGAGATGATCGCTCATTCTGAGCTGTGCGGGCCACGGCCCGGTTCTGGTGGGCCAGGTAGAGCAGGGCCTCTACCTAGGAAGGGCAGCAGCAAGGACAAAATGCGATGTCAGGTATGGCAGTGAATGAGGGTCAGCCCCTGCCCTCTGGAAGTTTGCTTTCTAGTGGGTGAAGAGACAAAATAATTAAAAGGCAGAGTATGTCTGAGTGCTAAGGAGTAAAACAGAACAGAGCTTGGAGTGTGAGGATGGGGCAGAGTTGCAATTTTAAAAAGACCAGGGACAGCCTTGCTGTCTGTGCCAGTTTGAATATATTGTGTCCCCCAAATGCCATTATCTTTGATGTAATCTTGTGTGAGCAGATGTTATCAGTGTTGATTAGACAGTAATTCTTTGAGTGTTTCTTTGGAATGCACCCCACCCAGCTGTGGGTGATGACACTGATTGGATAATTTCCATGGGGGTGTTGCTCCGCCCATTCGGGGTGGGTCTAAGTTGATCAGTGGAGCCATATAAATGAGCTGATACAACAGAAGGAACTCAGTGCAGCTGTGAGTGACATTTTGAAGAGGAGCTACAGCCAAGAGGGACACTTTGAAGAAAGCACAGGAGCTGCAGATGAGAGAGTTTGAAGATGGCCATTGAAAGCAGACTCTTGCTCCAGAGAAGCTGAGAGAGGACAAATATCCTAAGTGCAACTAAGACTGACATTTTTGAGGATCTGCAGCCTACAGAGGAACATCCTGGGAGAAAGCCATTTTGAAACCAGAACTTTGAAAGCAGACACCAGCCACGTGCCTTCCCAGCTAACAGAGGTTTTTTGGACACCATTGGCTATCCTCCAGTGAAGGTAACCGATTGCTGATGTGTTACCTTGGACACTTTATGGCCATAAGACTGTAACTGTATAACCAAAGAAACTCCCCTTTATAAAAGCCAATCCATCTCTGGTGTTTTGCATTCTGGCAGCATTAGTAAACTAGAACACTGTCTTATAAGATCTTAAGGCAGTGAGGGAGTGGGCCATTCTAGGAGAGAAGCATCCAGGCAAAGGAGACAGTACAAGGTCCTGAGAAGGGAGTGTTACTAGCAGCTGAGGAACAGCCAGGAGGACAGCATGGCTAGAGTGGAGTGAGTAAGGGAAATAGTAAGAAATGAGACCTGAGATGCAACAGGCAGGGGCCAGTGCATCCATGCTCTCCCCAGTTTCAGCAGAGGCATCACTCTCTCTGTTCCCTGGTTCTGTTGAGGTGGATCCACCTTATAGCCCACCACCCAACAATGAACATGGCAAATTGTCCTCACCAGCTCGCCATTCATCCTTCAAATTTCTCCTGCTCCCTTCTCCACCCACCTCCACCTGTGTCACTCTGCCCACTCCTCCCCATTTCCCATTCCCAGTGCCAGCGGATCCTTACCTCTTTCTCACAGGAGACAGGGACATATCGGGCATTGGTGACAGTAAGCTCCTCACTCCCTGGCCCTGCCCGGCGAATCTCACACTCGCCTACCTGGCCCTTCCGGGCCCCAGTAGCCAGCAGGTCTCGGACAGTCTCATTGTAGATCTCTACATAGCTTGCCACAAAGCTGTAGGTCCAGCCCTGGCCTCTTAGCTCCTGGGCCACAGAGAAGAGGTGCCGCATGGCCCGGGGGATCAGACCCTCCACCTGGGGGTCTCTGCGAAGCCCACCCTCCATTGTGAAGGTCTTGCCACTGCCTGTCTGGCCATAGGCAAAGATGCATACTGGATAGCCATCCAGGGCTGACTGGACAAGCATGGCGATCTCCTCAAACACCTCATCCTGGCCACTCCCTGGTGGGAATACCCGGTCAAAGGAGAAGTCATGACGAGTGGTGGGGGCTGGTGCCCCACTCAGGGTCCCACGCCGCTCGTCAGACCGGGAGAGGCTGAGGCGGGTTGGAGGATCAGAGGGTCCATTAGGACCAGAGGGAAACAGGAGGAGGCCAGGGGGTGGGGTGGGCTCCCCTGGAAGGACAGGGCGGACCCGGCAGAATACACGGATGTTGCCCTTGAGTTCCTGCAGCTGGTTGTGTAGTCGCCGCCGCTCCATCTCCAGCCCATGAAGACGTTCTCCTTGCTCAGCCAGTAAGACCGCCTGAGCTGCCGCCTCCTGGTGCAGAGATGCCACCTCTGCTCGGCTGCCTGACAGGGCTGTTTCGGATGCCTGCAGCCTCCCCTGCCCAGAATAGAACAGATGGAAAGGGTGAGATGAAACCAAGAATAAAAACAAGTCATGGGGCTAAGACAGTGTGGAGGGTAGAGGGAAGAGGTGGGGTCCCTGCCTCCAAGAAGCTCCCAGTCTGATGAGGAAGAGAGACAAGAAAACAGGGAATCAGATACTAGGATACAGTGCTAAGGGGATACCCAGGAGGGGCACAAGGAAGTCAATTTCTAATTTGAGACCCAAAAGTATAGGAGTGAACAAAGGGAAGGATGGAGTAGGAGAAAAAGAATATTCCAGAAAGAGGGAACATGCAAAATGCCAAGAAATGAGATTCAGTCATTTGAGGGACTGCAAGCAATTCAGTTTAGTTGATGCTCACCAAGAAGGGGACAAATGGGCATGCTGCAAAGGGAGAGAGTGTCATGGGGATTTCTGATCAGGATGGGGAGTTAAAGGAAGAAATTGGAGATGGAGGACTGGGGAAGACACAGATCTGGGTGGGGAGCTATGAAAACTGAGTCAAGATAGGGAGCAGTGGAGTAGAAAGTGAGAGACAGGAGTGAGCAGGAGAGAAGATGGGTGGAGGACAGAAGTGTACCACTGGATATAGGTAGCCAGAGAGTCGGAGCCCAAGGAGACTTCAGGGGACCCTGGAAGGGGCTAGGGCAGAACTTCTGCCAGGAAAGGAGGGTTGGCATTTGGTAAGAACCCAGCCCTTACCTTCTGTTCTTCCAGCTGGGCAGCCAATCCCCTCCGCTCCTCCTGCAATTCCAACTTTTCTTTCTGGAGCTCTTGCATTAAGCCCTCCTGTGTGCCCAGCTGCTCTTCCAACTCCTGGACACGGGTACTCAGGTTCCTCAGCTCCTGTTGTCCCTGCTCAGCTTGGGCCCGCACTGTGACCAACTCCCCTTCCAGTACTCTACGCTCTGCCCCCAGGACCTTGGCCTGTTGCTGGGCCTCTCTGAGCTGGTCCTGTAGCTGTTGGTTCTCCTGGTCCAATGTTTGAGTCTTCTCACGGTAGCATTTCAGCTCAGCATTTAGGTCACATAACTGACCCTTTAGGTCCCAGGCTGGACGTTTGCTGTGTTTCTTCCCCCCCACTGTGGGAAGAACAGCTGATGCAAAGATGAAAAGGCAAAGGTCAGTGAGGTCTCAGCTCTATCATTCCTCTCTTGTAGCCCTCTAATGCTTCCACATCTGATGCTACATCTATCTCTTCCCACTCCAGATGGGAAAGAGACCAAATGGATTTTTTCTGGGTACTCACCACCTCCTCTTCCCTATCCCAGTGGCCCAGCCTCTCACCCAATGGTTTTTTTTGTCACCTACTGCTAGGCTTCTGGACAGGAACAGCAGGGATTGGTTTCTGGTTCTTCGACACTAGGGAATTGGAGAGTTGACATGGAAAACCACTTCCATGATTCTCCCCTCACACATAACCCAAATCCCTTCTCAGCCCCAGCGTGTAAGCCCTATTACCTGCAGCAATAGCTGTGGAATACCGGGGTCCTGTTTTCTTGGGAACTTTCTGGGCTGTCAGGGGATGAGAGAAAAGGAAATAGTAGTATGATTATTCAAGAAGGCATGTACACTGGGTAGGCTGGTGGCAGGAGTGTTGCTTTTCCTAAGGATCAGAAATAAGATAACTTCCCTCTTCCCCTAAGTCTGGCCAGCTTATAATGATATCCTTGGGACCTAGGACCAGAAATTAGTCAACATGTCAAGAAACAAGTTGGACTATGATAAGCAAAAAAAAAGGGGGGGGGAGAACTGTATGTAGAGTATGCTGCCATTTGTGTAAAATAAAAATGTGGGAGAATATGCCCACAATTGCTGGAATACCCACAGAATATCCTTGGATGGACATAGTTGCCTTTGGGGAGAAGAACAGAGTGTTGGAGACAGGGGAAAGAAGGAGACTTTTCACTGGATAACAATCTTTGTGTCTTCTGAATTTTGAACCAGGTGAAATACATTACCTATTCAAAATAAACTAAAATAGAAAGAAAATAAATAAATAAATTGGAGAGCATTAGACATCTGTGCCCTTGGCCCTGTCTGCCCTAGAGCCCACCTGCGGCCTGGCCTTGTGCCTGTGGCACTGTGGTGAGGGGTGGTGCTCTGGGACGGGATGTGGTAATTTTGGTCGTTGTGCCCAGGCCTCGTGTCCGTTTCTGGGGGAAAGACAAGGATAGGGTACACAGTTATCCTCTCTGATTGGTTTATACGTACACATACGTACACACACACACACACACACACACACACACACACCCCTACCTCACTCATATACATATGCATGGCCCTCCAAACCCAGCTCACCTTCTCAGGCTCCAAGACATCCTCCATCTGGTCAGGCCCCCTCTTGAGCCTGCTTCCTGGGAGAGGCAGCCGAGAAGGGGCCTTGACTAAAGGTATCGTCAACTCTATGTTCCCTTTCACTTCCAACAGTGGAGACCTCTGATGGGAAAAGGGAGAGCCATAAGACAATTGGAACCTAAATGTCCCAAGAATTCCACTTCTTGGCTCCCAAGCCTCAATTCTAACATCCCCACCACCAAGCATTTACCAACACCTCTTGTGCTGTTAGCTAGGACTCACAGATTATGGGCCAGTCAGAAAGCATGGATAGAAGTGGGACATTGGGTAAAAGTCAAAACAGTCTCTAAGGGAACACTGAACAAACTTAGACTTCATCTAACTTTAAGGGTAATACTTAAGCAGAGAGGAACGGGCACTCCTTTTAGAAGGCAAAAACTCAGAACATGCATATGGTACAACTGGGAACAAATAGACCCATTTAGCTAGAGCTGGGAGTCATAAATAAGGGAGACAGTGAAAGACAGAGCTGAATACTGGTTGGGAGAAGCAGCTAGCATTTATTGAGCACTGTTTTAAATGCTTTCTTTACTTTTATCAAAATACTTTACCTGCACAGCACCCACAAAGGAGGTGCTATTATCAGTCCCAATTTACAGATGAGAATATGAAGGCATGGAAAGGTAAAATGACTTGTCTACTGAAGTCATCAGCTAGTAAAAGACAGAGCAGGATTGAATCTAGACAGTCCTGTTCCAGACGCCATGTTTTTAATTACTAGACTACTTTGCCTTGCAGGGCTTTGGTGTCAGGCTAGGGAGGAGTTTGGGCTTTCTCTGTGCGTATTGGGGAGAGCCAGCTAAAGTTTCTGACAAGGTGTGTGAGAAATATACATTATATATTATAATATATTATATTATATTATAATTATATATAATAATATATTATTATATATTATAAAAAAACAATATTCAGTTTTAAGCAGGATGACTTGCATAGGGAGGGCTGCAAGTAGCATGACAAGGCTGAAGACCACTCAAGTATAGGTATGAAGTGGAGGCTGTGGGTAAAGAAAGAGACAGATCCTCTCCTTTAAGTAGCTCAATTCAGAGATTGGGGATTATGTCTACCCCATGGTTACTCCTACCTAGGGTGACCAACCATCCTGGTTTTCCTAGTGTTGAGGAGTTTCTCAGGACATCGGATTTTCAGTACTAAAACCAGGACATCCCCAGGGAATGGGTCACCCTACTCCTATCCCCTCAGCAGAAGAGCAGCATGTATAGACAGATTTCTGATTTTCACTTTAGGTAGTTACTATATATAATTCAGAGGCCAGTCTCTCCCTGCCCTTAAGCTTTCTTCATTCACTCAATGTTTACTGAGTACCTGTTATTGCAAGGAAATTATCTGGGTTCTGGAATAACACTGAGGAAAGACATGGTACCTGCCTCAGGATGCTCATAGGACAGTGGGGAAGAGAAGCATTTAAAGCAATGACTAAAACTTCACCAAGTGCTATCATAAAAGGAGTTCAGAGGAGGGGGTAGGCATCCAGTTCAGATAGGGACCGTGCTGGAGAATGGAGAAGTATTCTTAGCCTGATTCTTTTTTTTTTTTTTAATTAAATTCAGTTTTATTGAAATATATTCACATACCATACAATCATCCATGGTGTACAATCAGCTATTCACAGTACCATCATATACTTATGCATTCATCACCCCAATCTATTTTTGAAAATTTTCCTTACATCAGAAAGAATCAGAAGAATAAAAAAAGTAAAAAAATAACACCCAAATCATCCCCTCCATCCCACCCTATTTTTCATTTAGTTTTTGTCTCCATTTTTCTACTCATCCATCCATACACTAGATAAAGGGAGTGCGATCCACAAGGTTTTCGCAATCACACTGTCACCCCTTGTAGGCTACATTGTTATACCATCGTCTTCAGGAGTCCAGACTACTGGGTTGGAGTTTGATAGTTTCAGGTATTTACTTCTAGCTATTCCAATACATTAAAACCTAAGAGGTGTTATCTATATAGTGCATAAGAATGTCCACCAGAGTGATCTCTCAACTCTGTCTGAAATCTCTCAGCCACTGAAACTTTATTTTGTTTCATTCTGCATCCCCCTTTTGGTCAAGAAGATATTCTCAATCTCATGATGCTGGGTCCCGATTCATCCCCAGGAGTCTCATCCTGCATTGCCAGGGAGATTTACACCCCTGGGAGTCAGGTCCCACATAGTGGGGAGGGCAGTGACATCACCTGCCGAGGTGGCTTAATTAGAGAGAGAGAGGGCCACATCTGAGCAACAAAGAGGCACTCAGGGGGAGACTCTTAGGCACAATTCTTAGGCTGATTCTTGAGGATGAGAAAGAGTTGGCTTGATGGGTTTGGAGCCAAGGAGGAGCAACCTGGGCAGAAAGCACCGAGGAGCGCACACAAGGAAAAACAAATCGTTCTATTCAACTGAACACAGGGGATGTACATAGAGAGTGGAGAGATGAGAACACAGGCAGAAGGGAAGAGATTGTGGTGATCAGTATGCCACGATAAGGAGTTTGGGGTTTACTGAAGGCAGAAGGGACTTTGATTTTTAATCAGGAGACTGACATTAGATTCGTATTTAAAAAGTAAACTGTGAACAACGTGAATAATGAATGGAAATAGAAGCGGAGGGGTGCCACAGACAGACACTGCATCATTCGTTCATTCAACAGAGACTTTCTGGACGCTTGGCTCTGCCAGACATTGCCCTAGGTAATGGGTATAAAGTAAGGAACATGAGAATGTTCCTTTCTTTCCAGAGCTTACTTTCTAGGGTGGTCTTTCCCAACTGGGGTACTGCAAGAGAATTAAACCCTACAAAAAATTATCTATTTTCTCAATTCTCCCAAGGATGTTATGCAGCTTCTACCTTTCTAGGGACATAATCTATTAGACAGAAAAGAGGCCTTAGGGCATTAGAGCTTCATTCTCATGGAACACAGCTGAAAGGGGGCAGTTCTAGAAGCTTGGGACTAAGCAGAAATCCCTCTGAGAGAACCAGATAGGCTAATGAGGTGGGGCACTGGGGATGAGTGGGAGGGGATGAGTTTCATAAAAATAAGAATTGACCTAGCTGGGAGCTGGCTTGGGCATCCAAGGGGACAGCCAGGGGGCCACTAAGCAAGATCACAAGAGGAAGGGCTGGGTTTTCACTTCATTAAACTTTTTGTTTTAAGATCAACATAGATTCAATGCAGTTGTAAGAAATAATTTGGAGAGATACTATGTACCTGAAGGGCTGGTTTTTAAGAGATGTGAAGTTCAGTTTTGGGAAGATAAGTGAGCTACTGATGATACAATGAGATATATTCAAGACTGTTCAGAGCATTATTACAGAGAAAACTTTGAAACAGCCTGATACTCTCTACTAATCCCCTTGGATTCAGCCTGGACTCTCCCACCTGCCTCTGCCCAAGCCAGCTCCCAGTTAAGTCAATTCTTGGTTTTATGAAACTCATCTCCTCCCCCTCATCCCCAGTGCCCCACCTCATTCAGGCCCACCTGGTTCTCTCATGGGGGTTTTTGCTTAGCACCTAGTTTTTAAAAAGTTTGCTATTTGTTTACTGTCTGTCATTCCATTCGGGAAGGCCATACGAACATATTTGTCTTTTTCACAACTATGTAACCAGAGGGCCTAGTATAATGTCTGCTACATAGTAGGACTCAATACAGGTTTTTGAAGGAATGAAATTAAATGTCCCTAAGTGGGGGTCTATGTAAATAAATGTGATGCCTCCAAACCACTGGCTTCTATACAAATAAAAAGGGGGGGGAAAAGGAGGTAGCACTTTTTTCTGTCACCTGCAGAAATGTGCACTAAGAAAGCTTCTTTTAATTTAGTTGCATCAAATGCAGTATGAAAAACAAATTTTTCTTTCAGTATTCCAAGGTCAAACACTAAAAATTTTTTATAAACTGTGTCCTTCCTCCTTTCTTTATTACCTTAGTAATGAAGTAGATCCTTAGTGGATCTACTAAAGATCTATGTCCTCTGAATTTATGTGGGTCCAGAAGATGTGCTCAGAGTCATGTTTATCCAGGACAACTCTAAAGAGAACATTTCTTTTCTCCCATCTATAAATCTAGACACAATGGCCCCCACTTCTCCACAATGAGAAACATAAGCACCTAACCCCCTATAAAAACAGATACTAATCCAACCCCTGCCATATCCACTTGTACATCAGATCCCATCCCCCTCACCCGCTTAGGAACATTGCTCTGGCAAGCTTCCTTTCTCTCCTCTCCACCATCAGCTTTTCACTCTCTACTGGATTATTTCTATAATATACAGTACATGCTACCATTTCTTCCAACCTTAAAAACTTTCAACTGTTCTTTTCCTGCCAACTACTACCTATTTCTTTGCTGCCCCCCCAAATGTGCTTTCTCTATGGTATTCACTGTCTCCAGTCTCTTTCCTAAACTCATTCCAACCAGGCTTTTCACCTCCATCTTTCTACCACAACTGTTCTCCTCATTGTCACCAGTGCCAGATGCTGCTAAGTCATCTTTATGTTTCTTGATCCATCAACGGCATTTGATAAAACTGACCCCTCCCTCCTCCTTAATACACTTTCTTCATTTAGCTTCTGGCATTACATCCTGTCTTGGTTTTCCCACCTCACTGGTAGGTCTTCCTAAGCTCCCCAGATTTTAACAGCAGCCTACTTTACACTCATCATCCATACTCAAGACTTCACATACCACTGATAAGCTAACTCCCAAATATGTATCTATAGCTCAGACCTCACTCCTGAACTTATATCGGACTGCTTCCTCAACATCTCTACTTGGAAGGAGAGCCTTCTCCATCTCAGTGGATTGTAACTCCATCTTTCATTTGCACAAGCCAAAAAACCCAGAGTCCTCTCTTTCTCTTACACATATCTAATTGGTCATCAAAGCATGACCTTCAAAATATTTCAAGAATTTGACTATTTCTTACCACTTCCACTGCTGCCACCCTGATCCAAGCCACCATTATCTCTCACCGAGATTACTGGACTTCAGTAATTCTGAACAGGAGGCAATTTGTCTGCCCCTCTCCCTCCCACTCCCCAGAGGACATCTGACAATGTCTGGAGACATTTTTGAATATCATGACTGGACAGAGGGAGAGAGTGCTACTGGCATTAGTGAGTAGAGGCTAAGGGTGCTGCTAAATATCCTTCAATGGACAAGACTGCTCCCCACAACAAAATGTCAGTAGCACCAAGGTTGAGAAACCCTACTGCATTCCTAACGGTTCTCCTTGTTTCTATCCTTGCCTTAAAATGTAAAACAGATTATGTCTCTACTTGCTTGCTTAAAACTATCCAATGAACTCCCCTTCTCATTAAGAGTCAAAGTCCTTACAATGAGCCTACAAGAAGCAATGTGATCTGAGGACTGCCAATTTAGTGGGCTGAGCCCTCAATCTGGGGGCCTTCCCCTGTGAGGCTAGTTGCTGCAAGGCAGAGGCTAAGCCCACTTATAATTGTGCCTAGGAGTCCCCACCAAAAAATCTCTTCATTGCTCAGATGTGGCCCCCCCCTCTATAAGCCCACTCGGCAGGTGAACTCACTACCCTCCCCACTATGTGGGATGTGACTCCCAGGGGTGTGAATGCCCCTGGCAACGTAGAATATGGCTCCTGGAGATGAGCCTGGACCTAGCACTATGGGATTGAGAGGATCTTCTTGACCAAAAGAGGGAAGAGAGATGAAGCAAAGTAGGGTTCCAGTGGCTGAGAGATTACAAATGGAGTCAAGAGGTCACTCTGGAGAGTATTCCCATGCACTATATAGATATCACCTTTTAGTCTTTAGTGTGTTGGAATGGCTAGAGGGAAATACCTGAAGCTGTCAAACTGCAACCCAGTGACCTTGATTTTTGAAGACAACTGTATAACTATGTAGATTGCATAGTGTAACTGTGTGACTGTGAAAACCTTGTGGCTCTCACTCCCTTTATCCAGTATATGGACAGATGAGTAGAAAAATGGGGACAAAAATTAGATGAAGAATAGGGTGGGATGGCGGGGATGGAAAGATTTAGGTATTCTTTTTTGCTTTTATTTTTATTTTGGAGTAAGGAAAAGTTTCAAAAATTGATTTTAGTGACAAATGCACAATTGTATGATGGTGCTGTGAGTAACTGTACGCTGTGGAAGACTGTAGGGGGTGTGAATATATCTCAAACTATTAAAAAAGTAAATGAACAAGGGAGAAGGAGGGGAATAGGATGTTTTGAATATTCTTTTTAATTTTAATGTTCCTTTTATTTTTTGAGTAATGAAAATAGTCAAAGTTAGATCACGGAGATGAAAGCACAGCTTATGACAATACTGTGAACAACTAATTGTACACTTTGAATGACTGTATGTCAAGTGATTATATCTCAATAAAATTGCATTAAAAAAAAAAAGAAGCAATGTGATCAACAACCCCACTCCCAATATCTGACTTCCTTTCCTACAAGTTTCCCCTTTGCTCATTCCATTCCAGTCACAATTGCCTACTTGGTATGCAACACTTTACAGCCTTTACTCTAGTACATTCTCTCTGCTTGGAATGCTTTTCCCTCAATATCCATTTACCCAGCTCCCTCACCTCCTTAAGTCTTTACTCAACTCTCACCTTCTCAGTGGGGCTTACTAAGACCAGCCCATTTAATTCTCCATTCTTGTCAGTTGGCCTCCTCTCCTCCTTTACCCTGATCATATTTTTTCCTCTTCTCCATATCACCTTCTAATAAGAGTTAAAAAGTTTAGTTATTGGGATTATTGTCTGTCTCTCTATAGAATGTCAGCTCCATCATGGCAGGAATTTCAGTCTGACTTGTTCACTGCTGCATCCCTAGTATCTAGAACTGTGGCTGGCCCATAGTAGGTGCTCCATAAGTATTTGACAAATAAATCTGAGAAGGCTATTACCATTTTTCACATCATAGCCCATTGCCCATATTATGCCAGAGAACAAAGAATATCTCTTTAGGTTGAAACTTCATTTTGGGTAAATCTGAATGTGAAACACTAGTGAATAGAGGATTCAGGCTTGCGCATCTTTCTGACTGCTGGAGAGGGGAGGCTGTAGATGGTTGTAGAGTGGCAGCCGGGTACCAGTAAGAGAGAGAACTAAGCCAACCAATCCTTTTGGACAGGAATCCTTAAAACTTGGGAAAAGAGGGAGAATGAGGAGTCCTTCAGCCCAGATTAACCCCCAGCCTCTCTCTTCTTCCTCCCTGAAGAGAGCACAAAGGGAGGTAAGCAAGGATTTGGCGTCAGATATCATTTCCCCGGAGGTAGGCCATCTCAGAACGCTCTTCTCAATGTCAATCAATGCAATTGTGGGAAGGAATGGAGAGGCGGTAACGTTCAGCCAAGCCCGAAAATTCGAAATGGGAAATCCTGGAAACAAGAAAGCGAGGAAGGGCATGGAGACTCCCGAGACCTGAGGCTGGGGGAGGACAGACAGACGTCCCTTCGGACCTCCAGGGGCTACTCCCTGTCATTTCCACGCCTCGTCCCCGCCCCCTTCCACTGCCGCGAGGGCGCACAGAGATTTGCCCTCCAGACAGGCACAAGCGAGGCTGGCCGGGAGCCTGGGCATCGGGGACGCCCCTCAGTCTCCTCGCCGGTGGGAGGTCGCGCGCGATCCTGGCCCCGGGTCTGAAGACCCGTGGTGGCCCCTACTCACCTGCTGCTCCATGTCCAGCTCCGTCCCACAAACGCCACAGGAGCGCAATTGAAGAGGACAGGGCTCTGGGGTTCCCAGAACCCAGGTTCTCTCGCGACGCAGACCACGCACGCTACGGTGCTGACTGCTATCAGTCCCGCGCCACACCCGCCACTTTTGAATTCAAACGGCCGCCACCCATTCTTACTTCGCTCCACACGCAGGGACCAATCGTCGCCGTCGCCACAGCCGAGGGCCAATCGCAGCGCGCTCCGCCTGCCGGGGCCGCAGCCTTCTCCTTCCTGTTTCTCCAGCACCGGGAGGTAGGCATATCAATCCACTTCCGGATCCACTTCTCTAACCACGCTCCCCCGCCAGCTCTACTTGCGCTAGACTTCCGCTCCGCTCCAGGCTACCGCTGGCTACGTCAGAAAACGCAGGGAAGACGCCGCTCCAAAGTAACTGGCCGGAATGTGGGGGCGGAAAAGGGAGGTGCGTGGAGACTGGAGGAAAGAAATCGCGGGCGCGCGCAAACGAGGACCCGTGCACGGCGAGCGACCCCTAGCGATTGGAGTAGATCGCTGCCTCGTCAACCTGATCTGGATCCAGGTGATTGGGTCTCTCCGGGTGGGGTTGAACTGGTC
>PVKY010002329.1:0-26160 GCA_004027775.1 Bradypus variegatus | reverse complement strand
ACCCCCGCCTCGCCCTCGCCCTTACCTCGCCCTCACCCTCGCCTTGCCCTGCGCCCTCGCTTGCCCCTCGCCTCGCCCTTGCCTCACCTTCGCCCACTCTCACATGTTCAGCTGCCAGTCCTGGTAGGAGGTGACCCCGCAGCACCGCAGCCCCAGCTGGACCTGGTCGAGGATGAAGTGCGGGTCTGGGCTGTCCTGATAGCGGACGATGGCCTCACGCAGGGCGTGGGGCAGGCCATCCTGCAGCGGTCCCCAGAGAGCCCCCAGCAGGGCCCCGTCCAGGGCCTTGAGCCCTAGGAAGGTGAGGACGCCTCCGGAGAAGCAGCACAGCAAGCAGGCTCTCCCGCAGAGGGCGCCCAGGGAGCCCGCCAGGCTCACCACACTGACCACCAGCCCCCCCAGCACCAGTCCCAGCAGGAGGTCTGCCGGCAGGGGACCCCCCATGCCATTCCCCAGAGACCCCGTGACAGCCAGGCCCCAGAGCCCAGCCACCAGGCCCAGCCGGCCCAGCAGGGAGCAGGGTACAGTGCACAGGAAGGTCAGGTACCGGACGCAGGTGCTCCCAGCTGGGAGGGCGGGGGCCCTCGGGGGCGAGCAGCCACAGTCCCAGGTCCCAGCACGGTGCGCAGGACCCTGGGGGCGTGAAGTGGGTGGGCTGCCCACAGAGGGACACAGTTTGGGCCCCACAGCACCCTGCAGAGGGAGGGGGACAGGGCCACTCAGCCCCTGATGCTTGGCAGGGCCAGGCCGGCACCAACAGCCCGGCCAAGCCAGCAGCAGGGGAGGACGAGGAGGGGGGAGCAGGGGGACACTGCGCCCAGAGACCCTCCCCAGGCCGGCCCCTGGGGGTCTCAGGAGCAGAGGGGACGGTGAGCCTGCAGAGTGTGTGGCCTTGGCCTCCACGGATGGGACCTGAGATTGTAGCACCCTGAGACCCTCGTGGGGAAGGAGCTGCTCAGCCACCTCCTCCACCTCCCCTGGTGGGCTGGCCGGGGTCCCTTGCTTTGCCCCCTGGGGCAGGGGCTGGTGGGCCATCTCCCCTGCTGGGGCTTATCTCGGGACACCTGCCGCCGTGAGCCTGTCGCAGTGACCAGAGGCTCCCCCCACCAGCCAGGGAGTAGGGGGGCAGGCAGAGGCTGGAGGGGGGCCCATTTTGCCTCCCCATGTGTACCTGGGACCACTCCTGGGGTGCAGAGGGATGGGCTGGCGCCCTGCCCGAGGCCAGGCCCTACGGCAGGAGCTCAGCCAGGCCCCAGGGCCCTGGCCATCCTGAGCATGAACGTGACAGGGGTGCTGCCAGCGACACTGGGGGTTGCCTTCTCCCACTGCCCCAAGGACTTGTGCACTGATGGCTGAGGTTCTGAGATACTGCTGAGCCTGCTGCACTAGGCCCCCAAATGGTCCTCAACTTTGGAGCAGCCACCCCCCACTTTCAGCAGGCAGGTGGGGGCCTCTAGTCACTCTCTGCAGCCCAACAAATCTGCAGGAGCCGAACCAGGTGGTGGCAGGGCCAGGGGACGCCTGTGTTGCCACTGGCCAAGGGCAGCTGTCTTTCGCCCCCTCCTGCACTGCTGTGAACCACTGGCCACCCCGCAGAACCACAGGGGACAGGCCGTATCCACTAACGGGGGCAGGCGGGGTGAAAAGTTCTGGGGCCTGGGGAGGGACCCAGCGGAAGGGCCCTGGGCAGGACCCGTTTAGAGCCTCCCGGGCACGTGCCGTTCTCAGCCGTGGATACCCAGGCCGGACTCCTGGGTCAAATCAGAGCTGGGCTGAGCGAGGTGCCAACACGCCTGGTGGCAAAGCCCCCCTCCCCCAATCGTGGCGGCTCCTCCACTGGAGGCTCACCAGACCCCAGCAAGACAAAAGGCCTACAGGGGTGGGTGGGAGGGGGGCAGGCGAGCGAGAACCCACCCAGAGGGTCCGGCTTACCTGGGAAAGCAGGGGCCTACCTTCCCCTTCCTGCATCCTCCAGGCGAGGGGCATCCTCAGCAGCAGCTCAGGACGGCCAGCTGCTCCCCACCAGCCCGGTGGGACGTCAGCCACGCTGTGGTCACAGGGTATCACGTGAGCATCATGTTTTAGGGCTTTGGCAGCCTCGGCTTGGAGAGGTGGGCAGCCCTTCCTCATGACCCCAGCTGCTTAGCCTTGGTGCAGGGGGTCCCTGCAGCTCGGCCTCACTCCAGAGCCCAAGTTCAGGCTTTGGTTCTGCAAGTGCAGCAGCTGCTGGCCCAGAAGCCCAGAACACTAAGTCTTCCCCAAGTTAATTCATGGAGAAAAAGAAATACAGTGTGCACCTCCACAGCATCCCTTCCTGGTATTGAAGTGCATGGGTTGGGGGCTCACCCCATCCCCTGAGCTTCTTAGGGGCAGGATGTGGTCATGGTCACTATTGAGCCCTGGTGGCTAGAAGGACCCCAGCCATGCAGCCACCAGACAGGGCGTGTGCTCCGAGGTCTCCATCGCAGCCTCTGGTTCTCTCTCCCCAGGCCTCCAAGGCTAGTGGGCAGAAAGATTGAAGTGGACCCCCCAACCCCGGCACCGACCCTGCCAGATCTTAGGCCACCCAGGCACCATCTCCCCAGCCCCCAGGCCCCTTCACTCCCCATGCTTCACCTCTCACCCCCCATCCCCAGGCCCTGCACCCCCCAGCCTCACTGTCCTCCCTTGTAAAACCAAGGCAAGCCTCCTCAGCCTGCAGAGAAGTGTGGGGTTCAGGTACGCATGTCCACGTGGAGGTGGGCTTCCCGGGGCCTCTGGAGGTCGCCGGGGGCAGAGCTGGAGAGGGGACCCTCTGCCACAAGCTTCCGCGGCAACACAAGGGTGACCTGCTCCCATCTTCTCATGCTCTAGCCCGTTCCACCAGCCTCTCCCACTTCTACTTTGGCTCCTTTTGTCCGACACGCAAGGCCCAACCTCTTTCCAGCTTTACCCACTGGTGCTTTCTCCCACCACTCTGCAATCCAGATAAGTGGGGACCCCAGAATCCCCCCAAGCGCTGCCGCTCTTGGCAGGAGCCCCCCGCATGCCAAGACCAGCTGCAGACCACCTCCGCTGTGGTTCCTCCCCCACCGCCAGGGCCAGAGCCGCCCCCTCACATCCTCACACTCGCCGGCAGGTTCTCGTCTTTTGCCCTCGGAAGCCCAGCACAGGCCACTGTCCCTAAACATCTGTAAGGAAATAGCATCTTTCCCTCCCGGATGCTCGCTCCACCCGTCCCGACACCAGCGCTCTGGCCGGGGGACACCGGCCAAGCTCTCTCCTCCTTGCCCACTCACACTGCACGTGGGACTTGGCCGAGGGGTGAGCTGTGACTCTCAGAAGGGGGTCCATGGCGCCTCTGAGCCAAAAACAAGCTCTTCCTCTGTCCCTGATGGGAAAATGTGCACAGTTTCACGGGCTTCCATTTCTGCAAATGACTAAATGCTCCTTACGAATAAAAGACTTGCCTCTCGGGAGGGTTCTTAGTTGCCAGAGCAGGAGCCGCCTCTGGCTAATGAAAGCAGGAAGGAGCGGGAACTCGCAGAATCCATAGGAGGGCCAGCCTGCCAGGACCCAAGGCCACACTGGGCCCAGACACGGTGGAGGTGGGCGCTGCCGCGAGGGGTCCTCCTGGACATCTCTGGGAATAGCCACTGCCCCACCCTTGCCGGGGCATCTGTGTGGTTCCTGATCTTCCCAGCCCTAGATTCCAATTCAGGGTTTGGGGCCAGTCTTCTGATTGGCAGAGCCCAGGACGTGTCTCTAGGCCCTGGCTAGAGAGGCTGGGAAAGCCAGAGTCTGGCATTTTTGGCTTTCATGGTGGGAGGCAGACCCTTCCTCCTAAGGGGGTTTCCAGTACAGGATGGGGTCCACTTTCTGAGGAACTGGAAGAAGTGGCAAGCACCCACGCCAGTCCCCCTATGGCTGCTCAACATCGATCCTATCCTTCTTCTGTTTAAAAAAGTGCATCATGCTAGTGACCCCACGTTTGTTCATTCACTCATTCATTCATTCATTCATTCATTCATCAATCTATTGAGCACTGTAGTCGATTACAGACTTGGCTGTCTGTATCCAAGCCCCTTGGAATCTAATGCTGGAGCTCTTTCCAGTCAGGTGGAGTCTGTTCCCTGCCCTCTTGAATTTGGGCTGAGTTTGTGACTTGCTTTGGCCTGAAGTTGTGCCAGTGTGTGAGTCCCAAGCTGAGGCGTCTAAGGCTTTGCCTGCAGATCTGTGCTTTCCTAAAGCCCTGCCAAGTGAGGGGAACAAGCTCCAAGAAGCTACCAGAGGACAGGGGACACATGGCCCAGGAACGAGCTGGCCCCATTTCTCCTGTTAAAATCGACTCAGCCATGTACCCAACACTGCAGCCCACCACGGAAGCCCCCTGCTGAGTGTGGCCTCAATTCCTGATCAGCAGAATTCTGAGGTAAGCAAACGGTTGTGGTGTTAAGCCTCTAAGTTTGGGATTGTTTGTTACCCAGTGTTATTGTGGACACAGATAACTGATACAAGGATTTATTATATGCCAGGCCCTGTTCTAAGCCCTGGGCACACAGTGTGAAAAAAACTGACACCCCGTCATCAGAATCTTGCAATTTAGTGCAGGGGCAGCCATGTGATAAACAAATAACAAATAAGTGAGCAAATATATTCTATGTTATATGGTGACAAGTATTATATGAAGAAAAATAAGGCAAGTAAGGAAAGGAGGGTAAAGGGTGCCGGAGGAAGTGCTGTCACGTGGGTGACCAGGGAGGGCTTCGGGGTAAGACATCTGCAAAGAAACTGCCAGACGTGAGGGAACAAGCCGAAGGAACCTCTCAGGAGGGTCCCAGGGAGGTGGGCTCTGAGATGGACTGAGGGGCAGGCCGCTGCTTGGACACGTTCCCGGGGCCTGGCTCTGCGGGAAAGTGAAGGCAGCAGGACAGGCACAGGGAGAAGTCGAGCCGGCCCTGCAGAGTAGCCCCGGATTGGGACAGGGGCCGGGCCTGGGAATCCATCAACCATCACTGGATGTGGTGGGCCTGGGTAGGGGGCTCTTCATGCCAGGCAGCCCCCACAGGAAAACTCAGCCAAGAGCTGCTGGCCCCTGCAGCAGCCGGGACAGGGAGCGCCTCAGGGCTGAGTGGGGTATGCGTGGGGCATCCCAGCTCTCAGAGACTGGCAGGTGGGAAGAAGGAAGGCAGCAGAGCAGGTGGGCCGTGGTAGAGAGCGACACTGGCAAGGTATCACATGTAGGGCCCACTGAGGTCTCTGGAGTTTTCCCTGAGGGATTCCCCAAGGGAGATGGGGAGATAGTAGACCTTCAGGCTTTAAAAGGCTGCCCAGGTGCTGTGCTGGGGAGAGGATGCCGGGGTCCAGGCTGGGAGCTGCAGAGACCTTGCACGATTCAGTATTCCTGACCCATAGGTGACAGACCCAACCTCGTCAGTTTCTGCTAACAGCTCCAGAGCCAGCTCTCAGGGTGCCAGAGATGCCCCCCATCTCCATCTCAGCCCATTCCTGACCCACCACCCAACAAACACACTGTGCCAGTTTGAATGTATTACATCCTCCCAAACACCATTATCTTTGATATAATCTTGTGTGGGCAGATGTATCAGTGTTGATTAGATTGTAATTCTTTGAGTGTTTCCATGGAGATGTGCCCCACCCAACTGTGGGTGATGACTGATTGGATAATTTCCATGGAGGTGTTGGCCCGCCCATTTGGGGTGGGTCTGAATTAAATTTTGGCACACTATATAAGCTCAGATAGAAGGAGCGAGCTTGCTACAGCCAAGAGGGACACTTTGAAGAAAGCACAGAGCTGAGAGAGGAGCTGCAGCTTACAGAGACATTTTGGAGACGGCCTTTGAAAGCAGACCCTTGCTTTGGAGAAGCTAAGAGAGAGGACAAACACCCCAAGTGCAACTAAGAGTGACATGTTTGAGGAACTGCAGCCTAGAGAGGAACGTCCTGGGAGAAAGCCATTTTGAAACCAGAACTTGGAGCAGACACCAGCCATGTCCCTTCCCAGCTATCAGAGGTTTTCCGGACGCCACTGGCCATCCTCCAATGAAGGTACCCACTGGAGTAACTTGATGACCCCTTGGACACTTCATGGCCTTAAGACTGTAACTGTGTAACCAAATAAACCCCCTTTTATAAAAGCCAATCCATCTCTGGTGTTTTGCATTCCGGCAGCATTAGCAAACTAGAACACACACCCAGCACAAAATGGGGAGAAGGAGTTAGAGGATATTCAGGTATGCTACTTACAGCCTAAAATGTGGGCATCACTCGAGTTTACTGAGGATGGCAAACTAGCTTTCTGCTGACAGTTTGGCTGCCATGTGAGCCTCCTTCAGGGCATGCCATTTGGAATTCCCACCATTTTGGAAGAATTCATTTTCAAGGTGGTTGAGTGGGTCATGGCTTCCAGTTACTGATGCTCTTGTTTTTAATAAGAATTTACTGTCAGTTTAGTTTCATCATCACCAATTTAGCTTAGATGGCTAAACTAGCCCTACTGTCTTTTTGCACCAACGATATATCTGGCCTATAATTTACCACCAATTAGTCTTTAAATACGCTTCGTGATTCACATACACATAACTCCCCGAGTTCAGGCCCAATTACCTACTGCTGAGTAACAAACCACCTGTGCTGGTTTGGAGCTGTCATGTACCCCAGAAAAGGCCATGTTCCTGTAATCCAGCCCTGTGGGTGCAGACCTGTTGTGGGTGGGACATTTTGATTAAGTTGTTTCCGTGGAGATGTGACCCAGTCCATTCAAGGTGGGTCTTAATCCTTTACTGAAGTCCTTCATTAGTGAGTAAAAGACAGTGACATTTGGAGAGAGTGTACAGAGAGAAAGGACCCACGGACACTCAGAGAGGAGGCCATTGGAATCAGAAGCTGAAAGCAATGAAACCTGGGAGGGAAGGACCAGCAGATGCTGGCCATGTGCCTTGTTATCTGAACCATGGATGCCAGCAGCCTTTCTTCAGAGAAGGTATCATCCTGTTGATGTCTTAATTAGGACATTTTCAGGGTCTTAGGACAGTAAAATTGTAAGTGAATAAACCCCCTTTGTAAAAGCCAACCTATTTCTGATATATTGCATTTTGGCAGCTTTAGCAAATCAAAACACCGCCCTAAAACTTAGTGGCATCAAATAAAAACTATGTTATTATGCTCACAGATTCTAGGGGTCCAGGAATTGGGGCAAGGCCCAGAAGGACAGTCAATCTCTGCTCTGCAATGGCTGGGGCCTTAAGCGGCTTCCTTGTTCCTTAGTGGCACCTGGGCTGGGACAGTGGGAAGACTAGGCTTATCTGGAACTGGCGACTGGTGCTGACCTGTGGCCGCCCCATGGCTTCCACAGGTGGTCCCACTTCCTTGCAACCTGGCAGCTTTGGATTCCAAGAACAGGGTTTCAGTGACTCAGGCAGAATCTGCATGTCCTTTTATGAACCAACCTCGGATGTCATGGAGTTACTTCTATCAGGCTCAGAGCTGTCATAAATGTCCCAGACTCCATAGGAGGGGGCCAGACCCTTGCATCTCAATGGAAGGTGTCAACAAATCTGTGGGGCATATTTCTTTACAGCCACAATTTGCTCATATAGTGATACCTCCTTGTTATCCCAGAATTGTTTTTCCTTGGGAAAGTTTATTTTTTTTAATTGCAGTGACACACACACACACACACACACACACACACGTATATACACAACATGTTTGTTTTATCCTCACTCAAGTACATAATTTGGTGGTGTTAGTGACTTCCCTGATGTCTCTGGAAAGTTTCAGTGATGAGGTTTTCCTGCCTAAGTGGCCCTTTGTCAAGAGTTTGCAAGCCACTGATGGGGTGGTGGCATAACTTAAAGGAAAAAATAAGAAGGTGCTCAAAGAAGAAAGACAAGGATAAAAATAAATGAATCAGAAAGATGAGGGTGGACGGATAAACAGAGCGGTGTGCACAAAGTGCCTCCCGCTCAGCAACTGAAATGACAGAACCGGTACACACATGACAACACGGGGAAGGGGACTAAGCCGACACACAAAATTACATCCCATGTGTTTCCATTTGTGTGACATTCTAGAAAAGGCAAAACCAGGAGGAAGGAAAACAGACCAGCAGCTGCCTGGGGTGGGGACTCATTGAATTAATTCCATTAACGAGGTAATGGAAATTTCTAAATCTTCAATGTGGTGGTGGTTACAAGGCATTTATCAAAACTCATCACAACATACACTTTAAAGGGGGGATTTTTAGTACACCTGACTTAAAAACAAACAAACAAAACATATGGGCTTCCAAGCGGAAAAAGGAAGTTGTATTCAAGAAGCAAAAATTTAGCAGAAATTCAGACATT
The DNA here is from genome assembly GCA_004027775.1 of Bradypus variegatus. Classification (NCBI taxonomy): domain Eukaryota; kingdom Metazoa; phylum Chordata; class Mammalia; order Pilosa; family Bradypodidae; genus Bradypus; species Bradypus variegatus. The sequence continues at coordinate 17,812 of PVKY010002329.1, read as the reverse complement.
CTCATAATAATATCCCTTGATGCCAGGACATAATGGACAATGTGTAAAAAAGTCAAAGGAAAGAAGATGTGACCCAAGAACTTTATCTCATCGCCCTGAAATGATTCGTCTATTTCCACGGGAACGGCGAGATGGAATCACCCAGGGTTGTCTGCAACCCAACCAGGGCTGTTTCTGGGTGAGATACGGGATGCTTGTTTTTGTTTCCTCTTTGCACTTCGCTTAAATTTTCAATAACGAGCATACACCACTCACAGAAACAGTCACCCTTAGAGCAGTTTTCCTGACGGTTCTGCGAGGTCAGCGCTCACAGCTTCACGCGGGGCGCGGGAACACCGCGCGGGGCGGAGGCGGGGCCAGCCAGGGCGAGGAGGCGGGGCTCCGCGGCACCTCCCGCGGCCTGCGGGGCTGGGCCGCACTGCGCCTGCGCGGGGCCATTGGTGGGGTCGGAACCTGGTTTTCGGGACTGCGCGCCGGGGGGAGTTCATTGAGCGAGGCGCTCGGGCGACGGCGGCTGGTGAAGGCTGGGCCCGCGAAGCTGGAGCGAAGGTGGCGGCGGCGGCGGGAGGTCGGGGCTGAGGCCGGGGCGGGGGCTCCGCGGCCCCTGGGGCGGCAGGCGGCGGCAGCGGCGGCCCGGGCCTCGAGCCCGGAAGGAGGAGCGGCTGCCATGGCCGAGAGCATCGTGAGTGGCGGCGGCCGGGCCTGAGCGGGCGCGCCGGGATGAGGCAGCAGATTTGCCGGCCGCGGCCTGGGGGGGAGGCCGGCCGGCGGCCCCGCGACCCGGCCCCTGTCCTCTCCCTGGCCCTTGGCTCTCCCCGCGGTCTTGGGCTGTCCCCCGGTGCCACCTTACCTCCCTCGGCTCCTACCCCAGCCGGGCCGGCAGAGGCCGGGCCTCCCTGCAGGGAGCGGCGGCAGCGCCGAGGGTAAACCGCCTTCCCTCCCCACCCACTTCTCTGGCTTGGGGAGACTTTTGGGACTTTCTTTAAGGGGTCCTCGGAGCCGGGGTGCGATCTCCCTTAATCTCCTTTGGCGCTTTCTGCAGCCCCGCCCCATCCCAGTAAGTGCCCTGCCGTGAGGCGCTGGGAGAGGAGCAGTTGGACAAATGGGAATGTTCCGGAACTCCCTTCCTACCAAAGGAAGCTGTGATGGGGGAACACACGGCAGCTCGCCTCTTTTTGTCCCTCTGTTGCTAGGAAAAGTTGACAGCGGCCCGTTTAAAAGACACGTTAGGAAGATTGTTGGTTTCACTTTCACCTGACGTGAGGAATTGGCACCCCCCCCAAAAAAAAGTGCTTGTTTAACTTGTGCAAAGTCTTCCCTCGGAAGCAAACGTGGTAGGAAAATTAACAGACCATTCAGGCAGAAGAATTTTGGTTAACGTTAAGAAACATTTGGAATGTTCTTGGGAAGCAAAGCAGGATCGGGTGACCAGTTATGGTCACGCTTTGGCACACTGATGGGCCTGAAGTTTTGCCGGGGGTCCAGAACGGTGGGTTCTGTGGGTTCAGATGTTCCCAGATCAGCAGGAAGCTCCAGGTCTGGGCTTAAGGCTTTTCTCTCATTGCCACCTCCTCTTACTCGGGCTCTCCACTTAGGGACCCCAGGGTCTCCCCCATGTTTTCCACCTGGAGATGAGCAGAAGAACGAATGGTCCAAGAGAATCTTAAGAAAAAGATGACTCCTTTAAAAATAAGATTTTCTCACCACTGGGGACTCCAACTATAATTAGGTTAGGAATTAGCACTCGTATCTGTTTTCAAACTTATTGTCACTATGGTAGTGTAAACTGATTTGGACTGGTAGTTTCAGACAAGACCCTTTGCCCCCTGGTATGTATGAGGCCAGGCTTTCATGCATAGCTTGGTATCTTGTAGAATTTCTCAGGTCCTGAGGAAGTAAAGCAGACCCTTCTTTTAAAATGGATTTCCAAAGTTTTTTTATGAATTTGGAAAGAGCTTTTTTAAAACATCTGTGCATATGACTGAGTTTATCTTACCAATTCTTGAACACCCCTGGGAAGTATTCTTGGCTCATTTTCTTATAAATAGGGAAACCTGAGTGATTAAGAGGCTGTGTCCCCGTGTTGCCAGGTCTGTCTCGTCTTGTGTAGCCTAGGCAAAGGACAAGCCAGTCTTTCTCAGTTCAAGTTCTGTTTGATTTTGTAATTACTGGGCTTGTCTTGGAAACCTGGGCTGCCCTGCCCTGTTGTAGATGATGAACTAGAGGACTTCTTTCCCTTGTGTTACTCCTCAGAGTCATGTAAGCCTGACATTCAGCTCCTCAAGGAGCCAAGTGACATGCTCTTGTTCCCAAGTGATCAAAGGGACATTTCACAGAACTCCCCACACGAAAAACAGAGTTTTTCTGTTCTTAACATGCTTCAGTGCTGCAGACAGATTTCAGAAACAAATAAAGTATTCACTTAATGCATTCTGTGAACGTTTTTCATAGGTATTGAATAAAAAATGAAGTGCACCAGAAATCAAAATAATTAATTCAGAAGAACTAGTTTGTACTTGCTCCTTCACACAAATGAGGGGAAAAAACTAAACAGATGTGGCTTAAGAAACATAAAGATGAAAAACATGTTATGCCTTTAACAGCGGGGATAGTCATAGCGACTATGTCGAGAATAGTCAGGGAGCGAAGGTCAACCGGACGTTGTTGGAAAAAGAGACAGGGTCAGGCTAGTTTAGGACAATCTAGATTATTCTTAATTGGTTGGATTCTAAAGCAGAGGAAGTTCAGGAGACCTTGAGCTTTTCTGGTGTTCTGTTAGGTGTCATTGAGACTCTCCACACTGGCTTGTGACATTTTGCATCTGCAGTGTTTCTGTTTTAATGACAGTGCACAGCGCAGTGAGGATGTGAACACCTTCTGGCATGTTCTCCGTCTGCCCTCCCATCCCTCCAGGTGGTTGGAACAGCATCCGTCACAGTGTCAGCAGGGCGTTGGCAGGGGCGTGTTGTTCCGTGCGTCCTGATGAGAGCAGCACCTGGTACGGTGGCCTTCGGGAGGCTCCCTTCCAGGCTCCCGTCGTTTCAGACTTGCCATGAAAACTTTTGAAAACTTTGCTAAAGTTAAAGGCATTACCTTTAATGTGATGTTAAAGGGATTCATTTCTTTTATTTTTTTTAAATTAAAAATAAAGGATAAATTAGAAGATTTCCTTTGATTCTTTTAAGTCAGGTTAACATCCATGTATAGATTTGGTAACAAAGTGAAATCTTTTTTTTAAAACCTGGGCATTCATGATTGATGGTGTTTATTTCTGTAAATCTCAAAGTCTGTTGGTGCTTTGATATGACTCTTTACAGTAGTTAAAAATTGAAGTATAATTTTTTGAGTGAAACAGGTTAAGACTTGAGCATCAAGGCAAGTAGCACTGACGAATCTCACCGCTCTGCTTCATCTTCTGGAAAGGCTGGGTTGGGTATGGAAATGGAAAGGTGAGGTTTAGCTTTAGGTTTCGGTGACATAGATGCTGAAAAGCTGCAGCACGTTTAGTCTTAATGATAGATCAGAAGCTAAAACTCCTTTCTGTGTGGTAACTGTCTTGTCTCGTTTACAACAGATAATCCGTGTTCAGTCCCCAGATGGGGTGAAGCGTATAACGGCCACAAAGAGAGAGTCAGCTGCGACGTTTTTGAAAAAGGTATCCGTAATTTTGCTGCTTACCTGCCAGGACTTCCTTCGTCCTCTGCTGTTTCTCCCATCCTGAACCTCTTCTCCTTTCCTCATTTCCTATTTTCTCCCACCCCCAAGTTGGGTCTTTTATTGCTTTTCTCCATCATGATTGAGTTGGATGACTACAGGATCAGATGTGTGTCACAGCGGATTACCACTTAAAATTGTGGGGCCAAGTTCCCAAAGGTAAAAACGTTCCATTGGAGCAATATTTAATTTATAAGAGTGAAAACTGGAAAAAACCTTAATGATGCACCAAAACAGAATGCTTAAAAGCACGTACTGGGGAGTGCTGTGCTCTGTTAAAAAGAATGAGATGGATCTTTATGTTCTGAGTAGGAGATGTACATGATTGTATTATTGAGTGGAAAAAGCAAGTTATTGGGAAAAAAACATGGATAGAATGATCCCACTCTGTATTTTTTTTTTAATAAAGTCACATGCACACATCTGTTTGTGTGAAAGAGCTCACGCTAAACTTAAAAAGGGTCATCCTCATTGCAGAGACCAGCAGTAAGGAGAGTGACTTTTGCTTTATACTTCATACCAAGGGTTGGTAAACTCTGGCCTGTGGGCTGGCCCTCTGTTCTTTTTTTTGATACATTTTTTTATTGTGAAATTTAACGTATATACATAACAGTGATAACTTCCAAACTATGATTTAGCAGGCAGTTAGAGAGCAAATTTCAAAGAATGTTATGGTTACAGTTCCACAATTTCAGTTATTTCCTTCTAGCTATTCTCATACTTTAGCATCTAAAAGAAGTTTATATACAGATTAAGTATTCATAATCCTTTGTTAAATCCTGTCTTGTCTGTTGCTATCCCTTTCTCTCGTTTTATCACTTTCTCAATCTTCAGGGATGTCTAGGCGGTGACCATCCTAACTTCTTCATATTGAAAAGGGGTGTCAACGTTATGGGGAAGGGGGCTGCATCTGTTTGTTGTTCTTAAAGAGGCTGTTGCCTCTGGGTTTTAGGGCTTGTCTGGCATAGGAACACTTTGGTGGACTTAAGTTTCTGAGAGATAAACTTAGTGAGTAAACTTTTATAGAATGTCAGATAGGGACCTAGGTATTTCGGGACTACTGTTGGTTAGGGCTTGGTGTATTGGTTAGGGTTCTCTAGGGAAACAGAACCAACAGGAGATGTATAAATAATAAGATTTTATAAAAGCGTCTCATGCAATTGTGGGGATGTACAAGTCCAAATTCCACAGGGCAGGATGCACGAGTCCAGTTTCCATAGGGCAAGTGGTGAGCTGGCAATTCCAGTGAAGGTTGTCAGTGAACTCCCCAGTAGAGGCTGGCTGAAGAAGTGAGAGTTCTCTCTTTTCTCCCTTAAAAGTCTTCAAATGATTGGGTTTAATCCAGCTGATCGAATAATCTTATTGTGGAAGACATGCCCTTCATTGATGTAATCAGCCACAGATGCAATCAATTGACTGATGATTTAATAAATCAGCCTACTGGTTTATTAACAGCCACAAATGTCCTTGTAGTAATGGCTAGGCCAGTGCTTGCTTGACCAGACACCTGGACACTATCACCTTGCCAAGTTGACACATGAACCTAACCATAACAGTTAGCATACTGTTGGCCCTCTGTTTTTGCAAATAGAGTTTTATTGGGACACAGCAACCACACTCATTGGCTTATGTATGGCTTGTGGCTGCTTTTGAGCTGCATTGGCAGAGCTGAGTAGTTGCTAGAGAGACCACACGGCCTGCAAAGCCATATTTCCTGTCTGGCCCTTTTCGGGAAGCATTTGTCAACCTCTGTATGTTTGTATATTATTGAATTTGTTACAAACAGGTCTTACTTTTTTAGTGGTTAAAATGCGTCTTTATTTTTTCATACGCAAAAAAAAATTGTAGGGTCATGGGCTGTTAGAGTGAGAAGGAATCTTAGGCATCCTGATCCGTTGTTTTTATTTTACGAAGGTGGATACTAAAGGCCAGCAAAGGAAAGTGCTTTGCTGAGGCTCTCCTTGGGCCTGGGATATGTCAGGGAAGCCACAGCAGCTACCTGGCGAATTGGTTTCTAAAAGATGGTTGCCACCATGATTCCAGTAGCAGTGCTTGTGGGGCCATATTAGATGTCTGGACAGCATAGAAGAGGTTCTCAGGGTCTTCAAGGAATTTTTAATCGCCCACTCTTTGATCTTTGGGTGGTAGCCAGCCACGGCTAGCTTACTCCTCTGATGTACATGTAAATGCTAGAATTCTTGAGAGATTGTCTGAGACAGATTAAGCAATGCTGTGGTGGGTGTCCTAGGGCATGCCCCCTGTACGCACTGCTCACCTCCTCCAGTGTTCTGCTCTCTCTGGGTTCCGTCCTCCTTCACTGGCCGTTTCTCTGTTTTCTTTACCGAGTTCTCCTCTTCTCCCTGGATTCCTGCTGGAGGGCCTGGGACTCAGTGCTCTGACCCCTGCCCTGCCCAGGTCACCTCACTGGCGTCAGGGCTCTCCAAGCCTCCTGTATGCCTGTGGCTGCTAGACATGCCGCCCCCGCTCTGGCCACTCTCTGGGCACCAGGCTCAGACACCCACCCTCCCCTGGGGTATCTGATGGTCACCTCAAATCAAAAGCTCCAAATGGAGCCTTGATTTTCCCTCCAGTCCACCTCCTCCAGCCTTTACTTTCATGATTCCACCCAGTTATTTAAGCCAGAAACCTCAGCATCACTATTTTGGCTTCCTTTCCTTTAGTCCACTCCTGTTCCCTCATCCTGTCTGTTAGCAAGGGCTACTGTTAATACCTCCAAACTGATAGCTGGAACCTGTTCTCCTCTCTCCATTCCACTATGGTCTCTTGCTGTGGTCCTTTCGTCTGGACAACTGCTGCAGTTTCTTGACGGATTTCTCTACAGCCGTCTGTTCCCAACTGCAGCTGAGTGGTGTTGAAGAAACAGAAAGGACTTGGTCACCCGTACCTCTGCCCCCCTGTGGCTTCCCACTGCTCTTGGGATGGCTTCCAGATACCCGCCCACCCCAGCCCATGGGGTGCCTTGTGGTTTGGCTCTTGTCTGTCACTCTAGCCTTGCCTCAGTGGGCCCTGGCCTCACTGGCCTCTCTCTTTCCAAGCCCTTTCCTGCTTCCTGGCCTTTGTGCTTGTTCCTTAGTTCCTGGCTCTGCACAGGGCAGGCTCATTTCTCTCCTTCTCATATCACCTCCTTGCTCCCATGTGGAGTGGCTTCTCCTGAATCTCTCTGTCCTGCTTTCTTCCGGTGTAGCACTCCTCTCAACCTGTGATTCCCTTCTTTGTCAGTGAGATCCCTGGCGGCCCGAACCTTGCTCTTATTCAGTTTTTGTTCCGAGCACCTGACGTACAGTACTGTGTAATATTTGTTGAATGAATGAATGCCTGACACAGTGTTTATTACTGAATTAATGATATCATTCCACCCTTGACTTCCCTTTTGCCAAAAGGTTTTAAGATTGGAATTGGGTTTTACCATTGATTTTGAGAGTAGAAAGTGAAGTTTCCAAACATGGCTTTGACTCTCACTTGATTAAGACTCTTAAATGTGTCGGGCAGTCTGTCATTTACCCAAAAGTTTTGCTTTTTTTTGGGCCACTTTTCTCATTTTAATTGACATCTGCATGAGAAGTACAAATGGAGAGCCAAACAACAAGGGGAATTTGGTTCACGAGGAGCAGTTGTAACCCTGAAGCGTGGGAGTCCTCTGAGTGCTCTCCCACTGGCCTGGCATGTGTAAAGTGTGTGCAGTGGTATTCACATGGTTTACTAAATCCCTCTTATTTTGGGCTTATTTTAGGTTGCAAAGGAGTTCGGCTTCCAGAATAATGGCTTTTCAGTTTACATCAATAGAAACAAGACTGGAGAGATAACAGCATCATCCAACAAATCCCTCAACCTGCTAAAGATCAAGTATGTGCCCAGTGGGAGCACTCCGGGCTTGGGGGGGGACTGCGGCCCCGTGTCGGCCCCGGGCAGTTCACTGCCTCCCGCTTTTTCCTCACACCACTCTAATTACAGCTCTGGTCCCCGGCCAGAATTCAGGCTGTCATATATCTTGCCAGGTATTTGGCAGTCCTACTGAATCTGCAGTTACTCTTGAGCCAGATTTGACTGACTTTGCAATATTCTGGGATATGTGTCATTGAAGAGAGATTTATAGCCCTGGGTCTGGGTCCTGAAATGGGGTAAGCTGCACACTCAGCTTCTTCCCTGGAGAAAAGACCTTGACTGTCGCTCTGTGGGCAGAAATCAAGTTGCCTTTGTCCGCCTCAAGCCCTGCGTGTTAGGGGAATGGAGGAAGGCCAGCCGTGGAGCACCGTCGCCTCCTCTTTTCCTTGCCAGCAAGGTCCCCTAGAGCATGTTGCTCCTTGGAGTTTGTCGGTAGTGCCAGCTGGGGCTTCCGGGATGCAAAGCCCACTTTTGTAGTTACTCTAGAACAGGGGCTGGGAGACAACAGCCTGCCACTGGTTCTGTAAAGTTTTGCTTGTAGCAACCACATCTAGTCTCTGAGGTGTCTGCGGCTGCCTTCTCACTCCAGGGGCAGAGCCGAGTTGTAACAGGGACTGTATGGCCACAAAGCCAAAAATACCTACTTTTTGGCCCTGTACAGAAGGTGTCCTGAGCCCTGTCTACAGCGGTTCGTGGCCCCCTGCTCATAACTGCTCCGCTCCTGTGAAGTCAGTCTGATCCCCCATTAGGGTTCAGCGTGTTCCTCTCAGGGGCCGAGACAGCACTGCTGAGCGGATGCATTTGTGGTGATTCGGGTGGTCATTTTTAGTTCACAAATTATCTAGGGGAAATTTGTTTACTTGTTCTTAAGGAAATATTTATTGGGCAGCTGTTCGCCTCCCACTTTAACTAAATAAAGCCTTTCACTGTTGTTTGGGTCCATTTTCAACTTGTAAAGGCCTTGTTGTGGGTTGACGACCGTTTCTCATGGCAGCTGTGTGGTTGTGCCCCCACTCCCCCTGCTCACTATGGCATACCCTGGGGAATGTGCTCAGCCTTGCTGGGCCTCATCAGCCTTGTAGGCCAAGGGTGGCAGTGACTCCTTCGTGCGATTGCTGGTTGCTGTGGAGGTGAAGGGATTTGCGTGGCACCTGCTCAGAATACGAAAACTTTTTTTTCTTTAAATTATACTAACAGCTGGATACAAGAAAGGAAGGTTACAGAGTAAAACAGCTTTGAGAGGAAGCAATCAAAACTTCAGTGTTGTAATACCAGCATAAAACCAGAGGTCCTGTGACATTAGGAAGTCCCAGAGGTGGCACTTGGAATGCATGTTTTCATGAATTATCCTAGAGTATGTGTGTGTGGTACCACATATACAATATAACATTTCACATTTTAACCACTTGCAAGTATACAATTCAGTGGTGTTCAGTGCATTCACAATATCATGCTACCGTCACCACCATTCATTATCAAAACTTTTCTGCCATCTCAAACAGAAACTTTGAACCTGTTAAGCATCAACTCCTCATTCCCTGCCCTGCCCCTGCTACCCTGTAATCTTTCTGTCTCTATTAATTTGCATACTCTAGTTTTTTCACATATGCAAGATCATACAATATTTGTCTTTTTGTGTCTGGCTTATTTTACAGAGAGTTATCTTTTTAATGATAGTAATAACACTTATTGACCAACATGGATATAGACTTTGAGAACTAAGTTTCATTATTGCTTGAGGGTTATTCATCTGATATGTATCATGATTTCACCTGGTTCTTTGAGCTCTATGAAGATATTTCCCTGTCTTCTGGCTCTGCTGTTGCTGTTCAGCCGTCCACTGTAATTGTAACTGCTGTGCCTTGGAGGTGCTCTCTCTGTGCTCTCTGGCTGCTTTTAAGATCTTCTGTTTGTCTTAGGGTCTCCAGACTCTGCTTTCTCTTTGATCACTTCTGGAACATTCTTTTCCATTATCTTTTTAAGTATCATCCCCCCTCTATCCTCTTTATTATTTCAGTGATTATGTTTTTCACTTTAAAAAATTGTTTGATTCCTTTTCAAATTTGGCTGCTTGTTTAAAAAAAACTTTTTAGTATTGAACATTTTAAACCTATATAAAAGAAGACAAATACTAACGAACCCACATGTTCCCTTACCCAGCTTGAAGATTTTCAACTCATGGCCAGTCTTCTCCATTTCTGCTCTTACCCCTGCCTTCTCTCCCATTATTTGTGCATGTGTTCTCTCTCTTTTTTAACCCATTTTTATTGTTAATTGAAACACATACAGACAGTCTTTTAGAGCAGTGTATGGCTTGATGGGTTATTGCATGGAACACCTTTGCAGACACCACTCAGGTAGACATACTGAGCCTTGCCAGCCACCCTGGAAGCTTCTCCCTGAAAGTACCCAGTGTTCTGCTTCTCTGGATGCCACTTCTTTGCATGCCTTTATTGTTTTGTTACCCAGATGTTTATGCCTCACACACTGCAGTTTGGTTTTGCTTTTTAAAAGGTTTGTTATGTCTTCTACATCTGCTCATGCTCCCCATTCATCCCTTTCTTTTTCTCAAAATGTCTCTCAAGGGGCTCCGGCTGAAGGCCAGGGTCTGCAGATTGCATTGTCATGGTGCTGGTCCACACATCCTCTGTCCTCTGGGTTTCCTGAAGATTGGAAGCTGCATGTGGAGGCTTGTCAGACTCAGGTCCCATCCCTTCTGCAAGCCTGGAGGTGGTGACGCACCCTTCCTTCGGGAGGTGCAGGGTGTCTGGTGGTCGCTCTGTGTGGGTGTCTGCTGCTGTCGACTCTCAGTGCCGGGGCCGTGAATTCAATAGGGGTCGCAGAACAGTGCTCTACACAGGCCACTCTTCAGGGTCTGCTGATTGGCTGAGATCCTTTGAAGAGATGCTCCTCCCCTCCTCTGATTTGCTCCCTGGGGGAGCAGTCATTTAGGAAAGGCAGGTGCTCCTTATTGCTGGCCCGGCCCTGGATCCTGCGCTTTGCAGTAGATGGAACTAGGTAATAGTTGTTAAATACAAAATAACTCACAAGTTCTTGCTGACATTTCAAATTCATATGCAAAACTTAAGGGTTGTATTTAAGTGTCATCTTTATTACTTTTGTTTTCTCTCTCACTGATATCCTGGTTCTTCAGGATACAGGGACATGGAATTAAAGTGTCCTGTCTTTATTTGTTTGCTCCCCCCACGCTGCACACCGTGGACTCAGAAGACGGCACTCCCTTCTCCCTTGTTACTGTGGTGGTGAAGGCTGTGGCAGCCCACTGGGGCTGGGCCTTCTCTTTGTCGGCCTTGCACCCGTCGGTTTTGACTTCACCCCCAGTGCCTCTCCTCGGTGGTGGCCTGACCTCTGAGACACACGGGCTGCAGTGCTTTGAGCTCCTTCCTGGGTCCAGCCCTGCTCTCAACTGGTTCCCCCAGGCCTCTGGTGCGTCTCAGGGGCTGGGTGGGGCCTCCTGTTGTCCCGCCTTCCAGACTGGTGTTTGTTCCTCTTGGCTGCTGTCCACGCAGGTGTTGACCTCCACGGGCTCCATGGCCATTGGTCTTGGTTTGGTGTGCCGTCTGGTTATTCTGTTGTTCTAGTTTCCTAATGCTGCTGTGCTGGAATGCAAAACACCAGAAGTGGATCGGCTTTTATAAAGGGGGTTTATTTGGTTAAACAGTTACAGTCTTAAGGCCATAAAATGTCCAAGATAACACATCAGCAATCAGGTACCCTCACTAGAGGATGGCCAATGGCTTCCAGAAAACCTCTGCTGGTTGGGAAGGCACATGGTTGCCATCTGCTCCAAAGTTCAGATTTCAAAATGGCTTTCTCCCAGGATGTTCTTCTCTAAGATATAGTTCCTCAAAAATGTCACTCTCAGTTGCTCTTGGGGTGTTTGTCCTCTCTTAGCTTCTCCGGACCAAGAGTCTACTTTCAACAGCCATCTTCAAACTGTCTCTCAGCTCTTATACATTCTTCAAAGTGCCTCCCTTGGCTGTAGCTCCTCTTCAAAATGTCACTCTCGGCTGCACTGAGTTCCTTCTGTTCATCAGCTCATTTACATGGCTCCAGTGATTTAATTTAGACTCACCCAGAATGGGTGGAGTAACAACTCCATGGAAACTATTCCAATCAGAGTCATCGCCCACAGTTAGGTGGGGCACATCTCCACAGAAACACTCAAAGAATTACAGTCTAATCAACACTGATATGTCTGCCCACACACGATTACATCAAAGAGTATAGCCTTTTCTGGGGGACATAATACCTTCAAAGCAGCACGTCTGTGTTTCCATGTGAGGGAGCTGGGGTAGGACCAGCTACTGTGCGACCCTGCCACACTGTTGCCAGAATTCTACCTTGTCATTGGGACTGTCCCTTGTTGTGTGCCTGCTTTTTTCCTTTTGTCCTTTATGTAGCATGATATAGTTTGCTAATGCTGCCGGAATGCAAAACACCAGAGATGGATTGGCTTTTATAAAAGGGGGTTTATTTGCTTACACAGTTACAGTCTTAAGGCCATAAAGTGTCCAGGGTAACACATCAGCAATCAGGTACCTTCACTGGAGGATGGTCAATGGCATCCGGAAATCTTCTGTTAGCTGGGAAGGTACGTGGCTGGCGTCTGCTCCAAAGTTCTAGTTTCAAAATGGCTTTCTCCCAGGATGTTCCTCTCGAGGCTGCAGTTCCTCAAAAAATGTCACTCCTAGTTGCTCTTGGAGTGTTTGTCATCTCTTAGCTTCTCCAGAGTAAAAGTCTGCTTTCAACGGCCGTCTTCAAACTGTCTCATCTGCAGCTCCTGTGCTTTCTTCAAAGTGTCCCTCTTGGCTGTAGCTCCTCTTCAGAAGTTCACTCACAGATGCACTGAGTTCCCTCTACCTGTCAGCTCATTTATATGGCTCCACTGATCAAGGCCCACCCTGGATGGGTGGGACCATGCCTCCATGGAAATATCTAATCAGAGTCATCACCCACAGCTGGGTGGGGCACATCTCCAAAGAAACACTCAAAGAAATCTAATCAACACTGATAATGTCTGCCCACACAAGATTACATCAAAGTTAATGGTGTTTGGGGGACATAATGCATTCAAGTTGTCACAAAGCATTTCTTATATAAGTTTATATTCTCGGTCTCATAATTCAAAAATCTGAAGTCCTTGGCTGTCAGAATCTGTTTATTGTTGTCTGCTTACTCTTGGTCTCAAGCATTTGGTGATTTTTTCTTTGTTGCCAGCCTGTATTTCTGTTTGGTCTGGGAATCTGAAGGGACTTAGTTTTCGTTGCTTTTCCATAGAGGTTTGTGTTTGCTCCTGTTGGCACCAGGGGGCGCTGCTGACCCAGGGCCGCTTTGAGTTAATTTCTAGTGTTTGAGTCCTGAACCAGGTGGCATCGGTTCCACCTGAGATGTGTGGCAGAGAAGGCCTGGTTACAATCTCACAGGTGACCCTTTTCCCTGCTCTGCGGCGGCTGGATCAGATGGGACTCCTCCTTGGTTCCTACTTCTAGCTGGTAGATTTTCCCACCTGTTTAGACATCCTGGGGAATCTCAGGCTTAGCAGCTGGATTTGGGTAGGGGGTCAGGGCCCAGACTCAGTTCTTGGGAGTGGCCTTGGCCTGGAGGGCTGCCTGAGCTCCGTGTCTCTTACCAGTTTTGTTTCAGTGAGCTGTTGGTGTTTGGGACCTGTGGGGACTTCCTTTACTTTGTTTATAGCTCAGCAGTGTGTTTTAAAGTATAATTGTTAAAACTGATCTAGTGGCTGGGGAAGTATTTTATAGCTGAGGGGTGTTTAGGATGATCTGATCTGCTAGAGGCATAATTCTCTGATTAAGATTTGGCTGTATGATCACCCCTAAATAATTGAAGGAAATATTGAGAAAGATACAGAAATAAAGAGCCGCAACCCAGCCTCTTAATATCCAGGTGTCCCTCACAGCTTCTCTGCATTCAGCTTTCCACGCTGCTCCCTCCCGTTCATTGGTTTGGTGTGTGGCAGTCTGCTCTTCAGGCTTTTTTTTTTCATTTGTGTATCTTGTTGACAGCAGTTAAATATTTATCGAATGGTAATGCTATGCTCTTTCCCCTAAGACTTGTGTTGATTTTTTTCATGTTGTGAACCATCTCTGTGGTCTCGAAATCGCTGAGACACAGGAACCCACAGTGCTTCCATACACTATTCATGAGTTGAAAAATGTTTATTTAGCCTCAGGTTGCAACAGTTTGGCTGGGTTAATCGGGTCCTTCACTAAGTCAGCAGTGTGAGGCTGATCAAGGGAAGAGCATTATTTACATTTAAAACCATAGGAAACCAAATCCTGCTGATGGAAATGTGAATTGTTACAGCTTTTTTTGGGGAAGCAGTATATCATTGGCTTTAGAAACAACCAACCAATCTTTGGTCTACCATGCCACTCCTGGGACCTACCTGCCTGTACCAGTTTGTATATATCATGCCCCCCAGAAAAAGCCATGTTCTTTGATGTAATCTTGTCTGGGCAGATGTATCAGTGTTAATTAGATTACAATTCCTTGAGTGTTTCCATGGAGATTCACCCCACTCAACTGTGGATGATGACTCTGATTGGATAATTTCCATGGAGGTGTTACCCCACCCATTCAGGGTGGGTCTAAATTAATCACTGGAGACATATAAATGAGCTGATGAACAGAAGGAACTCAGTGCAGCTGAGAGTGACATTTTAAAGAGGAGCTACAGCCAGGAGGGGCACTTTGAAGAACTCACAGAAGCTGAGAGAGCAGCTGCAGATGAGAGACAGTTTCAAGACGGCTGTTGAAAGCAGACTTCTGCTCTGGAGAAGCTAAGAGAGGACAAACGCCCCAAGAGCAAGTGAGAGTGACATTTTGGAGAGAAGCTGAAGCCTAGAGAGGAACGTCCTGGGAGAAAGCCATTTTGAAACCAGAACTTTGGAGCAGACACCAGCCACGTGCCTTCCCAGCTAACAGAGGTTTTCTGGACACCATTGGCCATCTGCCAGTGAAGGTACCTGATTGCTGATGTGTTACCTTGGACACTTTATGGCCTTAAGACTAACTGTGTAACCAAATAAACCCCCTTTTATAAAAGCCAATCCATCTCTGGTGTTTTGCATTCCAGCAGCACTAGCAAACGAGAACACTGCCCTGCAGAAGTAAAACCATGTAGTGTCTGTGCCTGTATGTTTCCTCAGTGCTGCTCATGGTGGCAGAAACCTGCAGGGCAAGGGTCCCTCGGAGTGAGCAGGGCAGAGGATGCTCTGCTGGCTTTGCTGGGGAATTTTGTGCAGCTGTTAAAAGTACCAATGAGAAGCAAATGGGCTATGGTGGAGGAATTTTTGTGAGGGACTGTTGAGTGAGAAGAGCAAGTTGGAGAAAAGTATGTCTGTGATAGCCCCATTTTGTAAAACAATGACAACCCCTCCTCCATGTACGTTATGTGTATGCATGTGTGTGAATGGAGAGAAAAATGTAAAGCTGTGTGCTGTGTGTGAAGGGAGCACATGGAGGGTGGAGTCTTGAAACAGGAAGGTGAGAGTCCAGTGAAACATGGAAGGGTGAGGGGAAAGCTGCCCTTAGAACCTCAAGGCGTGTCAGGCAGTCATGTACTCATTTATGTCAGTTAGATACACACCTGATGCATAGGATACATTTTAAAATAAAATTTTAAAGAAATTAGAATACAGTTTATAGAGAACCTGCTGCTGATCTTTATAAAGTCCAGAAACATGGGAAGTTAAAAGGGAGTTCTGGCCTCTTTAAATGGGAAACCTCATTATTTAGTGCTACAGGACCATTGGGGTTTATGCTTTGCAGACATTAGTTGCATATTGGGGTTCCCATCTGTGTGGCTGGGTGGGGTGGTGTGCTGGGAGGCACCAACGTGATGTTTGTATCTGAGCAGACATGGCGACTTGTTGTTCCTGTTCCCCGCGAGCCTGGCTGGGCCATCCTCTGAGATGGAGACGTCGCCGTCCTTGGGGCCAAAGGCTTCTGGGGCTCCCAGTGTGGAGGAGGATGAGATCGACCAGTACCTGAGCCGGCAGGACGGCAAGATATACAGGAGCCGGGACCCCCAGCTGTAAGTGCCCCTGGACACGGGACTAGTTTGGCCTTCTATTTTTGGGTTAAATTTCACTTCAGATTATCTTGTTCGCTTTTTTCTCATTGTTTGATCTCAAGGTACGTTCCACATGCACTTGACAACGTTTATGAAGTGTTTGGGCACTGATACTTGAAAGGTGTCCTGGGGAGAAAGGGACCTCAAGCAGGTCTCTAATGATGATCTGCCCCTGGAAATACTCGATTCCCCTCCGGGCATAATGGCGTGAAGGTGGGGTGGTGGAGGATGGGGCTGCTGGCTGAGGGTCCTTCTGGGGCCTCACTGGGGAGCTCCAGAGCAGTCCTAATGTTTGCCTGGTACACGTTCTCCACTGTTGTAGTGTTTCATTTGCTGAGGTTTTATTGGCTCCTTTGAATATTCACTTTCTATCTAGATTATATAGAATTCTTATGCATGTGTACATTTGTTTGTGTTAGATTTCCTGCAAATCTTTTTAAAGAAACCAATTAGAAACCTCTGCCTTTACCCTTGGCGATGTGTGCCTGTCTGGGAGAAGGTTGCTGGTATATTTTTTAACTGCCATACTCAGCAGATGTGATCAGTTGCTGATCTTGAAATACTGGAGTTCCGAATGCTGCATTAGCAGCTTCTGTGTCTTCGATTAAAGAGCCAGCAGTGGTGCTCAGCTGCGGTGGGTCCGGAGCCACTTGACAGCCGTGGCCCTTGGCTGCATGCCACCTCCATTTGTGTCTCGCCCAGGGACCCGGTGTAGCCCTCTCTTCCTGGTCCATGTCTTCATGGCTTCATTGGGGAGCTTCTAAGCATGTGCGTGCGTGCATGTGTGTGTGCACGCTTGCGCGTGTGTTTTCATTCTGGCGGATTATTGATAAGAGACTGCCTGTCAGGAGACACGGGGCCGTCTTTGCTCCGAAGAACTCCGCACCCAGTGCCGAAGGGGGCTCTGCAAGCGATGTTGCAGCTGCGCAGTCGAGCCCGGAGAGGGGACTGTCTGCTCTGCCTTCCCACCTGTGGCCTGTTTTTGTATCTTCCATGTTGAGTTTCCAAGGTTTCTGTGAGTGAAAATGTATGAAACCCACAGATCTGAGCATCTTTTATAGCTTTTTACCAAAATGTATCTGAAGTATTTGCCAAACGTCAGTAATTTATGTTCAGTTCTGAGGATTTGCCTTGTCCACACAGCAACTTTCTTATTTAGTTAACATTTACAGTTAAATTGACTTTATATCTACTCACTTTTCTTTTTAGTGTGTATCGTTATAAGCAGTTAATGTCCATGAAATCACATGGCTGGTCATCTTGTTTTAACACATGTTAGAGTAAATACCAGAATGTTAGAATAAAAACCATAGGGGAACACTTGAATAAGAATAATGCGCTATTTAAATGTCCGCAATGTTGGGAGAGCAACCGAGAAGCAAGCATATACTTAGGACTGTGCCCTTCTGTTCACCGCCCTCAGATGCCGGCACGGCCCTTTGGGAAAGTGTGTGCACTGCGTTCCTCTGGAGGTGAGTCCCGCGGCTGTCGGGGTGTTCCCCCTGCTGTTCCCCACAGTGGAGACATGCTGCCTGTTTGTTGCCCAGGCCTCATGGCCCCATGGTGGAGGCAGCAGAGGAGTCTGAGCCCTGGTGTGCAGGCCCGGCCTTCCCTGTGGTGTGGGCCACCCGGCGTTGGTGCCGCGGCAGGGGCGGCCTTCCCAGTGTGCCGAAGCCAGGCCTGTTGGCTTTAGCGCTTGTTGTCATTTGGAGGTCCTCTGCCCTGAGTCTCCCGTCTGCTCTGCCGATGTGTCCTGAGGTTGAGTCACCCTGGCAGTGCTGTCGGCTGGTGGTGGTCTTCATGGGCTCCTTGCCGGCTTCTCTCGAGAGCCACCTGCCTTCTGGGTGTTCCAGACACATGCTTATTTCCAATTGGAAGAGGTTGCTGAGGTGCCCAGAGGAGCGCGATTCCGATCTAGAACAACCTGTTCTAGATCACCAAGCACCCCTACACCTGTCAGCCTCTGGGGGCCTAACGTGCAGAGGCTGCGTGCTCCTGGTTATTGCTGTGAGCAGTCGACTTGGCTGCTTCCCTCCCCTCCTCCCTCCCCTTCCCCCCCACCCCCTCCCCACCCCC
>PVKY010002328.1:0-26173 GCA_004027775.1 Bradypus variegatus | reverse complement strand
TTTAATATTCCACGAATTCAGTGGAAGACCTCCAGTTTCGCTTTCCTCCAACATGATGATTTCACAGAACCAGAAAAGCCAAACTTCCTTCTGGAACATCGAATTTGTCCTATGGGGGGACCCTCATTTTCCTCTCCTTTTTTCTTCTTCCATGAGCTGGCCGTAAACCAGCTCAAACCAAAGAGGCCCACATCCGGGATCACTCTCTAAAAAACAAATAAATTAAGGCACACCTTTCAAAGGAGCTGGACCTTTTCTAGAACTTCTGCCAAGGGGCTCGAACAGGAAGGCACTGGCAATGGAAAGTGTCTTTGCTGCAGTCCCACAAGGCCTGAGGGGGTTTTTACAATGCATTTAGAATATTTATTGATGGTGCGTCTTCTACATTTCAGGTAGTGGGAACCAATTAGTTATTAACATCAACAACCATCACTGGTCATATAAACATCCCCATTACTGTTTATTGAAATTTATTGCCATATTATCACTCGAACACATAATTCAATCCTCTTTCCTGTTACTTGGTTTAAATACACCCAAATCTAACAGTAATGTTGTGTTTTTGACTAAATACTATAGTGGGAAGGTAACTGTATGAATTACATTAAGAGTTATAAAGAAGAAAGCAACCTGCTGGATTCTAGTTCAGCCATATTATATTTGTTTTATATAACTTTATCAACCTATAATATCAATCCCTTTGTACCACTGAGATTCCCAAAGGATAGTCTTTTTTTAAAGTTTCAAGCCCAGGAAAAGATGTGTGACTTATTAATAACTGGCTTCTTTTTATCTTGTCACCATGAATCTGTTTTCCTTCTTTCCTCTGGCTCCTAGGAAACTCAAAGCCAGACTGGCAGTCTACCACAAGACACATGACTCACTTGTGTTTGCCTTACTTCCAGCTTCTGATTTTCCTGTTTTTATTTCCCCTACTTCTTCCTTTATCTCATTTTTAGACTCTTTAATTTATCTCTGAAGGACTTCTCAAATTCTTTGATAGAAGAAAGGGCATAAATTAACAACTACAAATTCAGCTCTTTAGTTTTTTGAATGAGTATGTCACAAAATGCCCTCTCATCCATCCACATTGTAAAAGTGAACCCAGCTGACAGATGTGCTGGATGTTCGCTGACCCACTCCCTGCGTTCAGCTCTGTGGTGGCCGGCAGGAAGTGGGTAACGATGGGCTCACCACAAGCAGCGCCAGCTGCCCTCCTCCTCCAGGCTGCCCACTCCCTGTGATGTGGCTCCCTGGCAGCAAAGCAGGGACTTACCAGAGCTGGCACCTCACATGCCCTCCCTCTCGCTCCTACTCCAACACTGCAGTGACTCTTTCCTATAAAGGAAGCTGGGGATCCCGCTCTTTGAAAATGCAAACAACGAGAACTAAGGGCTTCACCTGACCGACTTTATAACATACTATACTGGGAAAACTCCTGCACCCAGGAGCACCCCTCTTTCCTTCCCTTCCTGGAACAGAGGAGTCAACCTGTTAGCCGAGATATGGGAGAGGGAGGGGAGAGTGGGGGGCCCTGTAAGGGTGTGGGTTGGTGGTCTGGGGGCAGAGGATGGAGGGGTGGCAGGTTAGGTGGAGGGTGTCACATGAAAGAATGATTTGGGAAATTGGCTCCATTGAGCAAATAAGAATATAGATTGAGGATAACGAGAGCCATGTTTCTGCCCACCGGAGTTGATATTTATAAATGTGGAAAGGGGAAAGGCTAGAAAGAAAACTGAGATATAGGATGGAAACTGGAGGTATGACTTTATAACATATATTCATATATACACATAATGTAGGTAAATATTTTATGTACGTGTATATGATCTATAAATATATGTGCACACTGTGTTGCATATGTATCTATATAACCCAAAACATTTACTGCAGTGAATAATGCCCTTTAGACCCCAGGAAACTTGTTCACAGCTCCTGCCCATGGCCCTGAACAAAAGGGGACTGTGTCTGGATGTCATGAAGCTTTGTGGGCTGAACCACTGCCGCATGGGAAATGGAGGCTGATGTGAGTGGATTTCAGCTGGGGAATGGCTTTGGTGAGAGAACACCAAGGACCTAACCCCGTTAAATCTGCCACTTCAGAGCCTTAAACTTGGCATGTGCTCTCCTTTCTTTTCTTCATGTTCATTTTGTATTTCTGGACTGCTCAGGGCATCCTGCAGTATTTGTCACTGTGGCTGAAAAACATCTTACAATACTAAACAATTCTTATTACTCTTAAATCTGTATATCTGTAGATTTAGACATAACATTCTTATTCAACACAGTGCTGGAAGTTCTATCCAGTATGTAATATTGAGGGAAAGAAAGAAATGCCATCTTAAGAAAGCAAGAGTCTGGACTCCTCTTAATTTTTTCATCCAGACAAGATGCTCCAGACTCCAAAACAGGAGGATTTTTTTTTTTACCTGCCATGATTCCTAAGTAGGACATTATGACAAGTTGGTTTGAGGGAAAAATCACATCTTATTAAAATATTTACATTTCAAGTCTGCACTGGGTTATTGTATGTGTCATTTCATTTAATTCTTGCAACTCTGTGACACGGTTATGGTTAACTTCATTCTAAGATAAGGAAATAATAAAGATCAGAGCAGAAATCAATGAAATTGAAAAAAGAAAGATAATAGAGAAAAACCAGTGAAACAAAGAGCTGTTTTTTGGAAAAGATAATAAAATTGACAAACCTCTAACAAGACTGACAAAGAAAAAAGGGAGAAGACACAGATTACTAATATCGGGAATAAACAGGGGTTATCACTAAAAATCCTGTGGACATCAAAAGGATAAAAGGGAATTCTACAAGCAACTCTACATTCATGAATTTAATAACTTAGAAGAAATTGGCTGATTGCTTGAAAAACTCATACAATATGAAATAGGTAATTTGAATAGCCTTATAACTATTAACAAAATTGAATTTGTGGTTTTAAAACACCCAAATAGAGAAATCTCCAATCCCAGATGGCTTTCTTGGAAAATTCTACCAAACTAAGGAAGGAGAATTAACACCAACTCTACACAGTCTTCTACAGAAAATTGAAGAGTTGGGAATATATCCAATTTATTTTATGAAATTTCTCTGATACTAAAACCAGTCAAAGACAGCACATAAAAAAAGAAAACTATAGACCAATATCCCTCATGAATATACATGCAAAATTCCTTCAAAAAAATCAGCAAATAGAATCTAACAATATATAAAAAAAATTATACGCTATGACCAAGTGAGGTTTATTCCAGGATGCAAGACTAGTTCAATATTTGAAATTTCAATCAATATAATTCACCATATTAACAGGCTAAAAAAGGAAAATCACATGATCACATAAATCAATGCAGGAAAAGCATTTGACAAAATTCAACACCTATTCATGATTAAAAAAAAAAACTCTCAGAAAAATTGGAATAGAAGGGAAATTGAAATTCCTCAACTTGATAAAGAACATCTGCAAAAAACCTACCACTAACGTTATACTTAATGATGAAAGATTGAATCCTTTTCCCCCAGGATCAGGAACAGAGCAAGGATGTCCTTTCTTAGCATTCTTATTCAACATAGTGCTGGACGTTCTAGCCAGAGCAATACGGCAAGAAAATAACATAAAAGGTATACTGATTAGAAACGAAGAAATAAAGCTGTTCTTATTTAGAGATAAC
This sequence comes from Bradypus variegatus, assembly GCA_004027775.1. Taxonomy (NCBI): domain Eukaryota; kingdom Metazoa; phylum Chordata; class Mammalia; order Pilosa; family Bradypodidae; genus Bradypus; species Bradypus variegatus. The sequence goes on along the minus strand of PVKY010002328.1, from coordinate 22,492 downwards.
ATGATTGTCTACTTAGAAAATCCCAAGAAATACAAAAAAAGAAAACTCCTAGAACAAATAAGCAAGTTCAGCAAGGTCACAAAAGATAGACTATAAACATACAAAAATCAACTGCATTTCAGTATTCCAGCAATGATCAGGAAAATGCTGAAATTAAATATATAATACTATTTACAATTGCTAAAAATATAAAAAAAAGAAAAACTTAGGTGTAACTCTAACCAAGCATGTACAGGATTTGTATTCTGAAAACTATGAAATGCCAATGAAAGAAATTAAAGATCTAAATAAATGAAGAGGCTGAATCCATTCAGAGAAGCTCCTGAAGTCAGGGCAATGCAACTTGACTTCCCACGCTGTCAACCACCATTCTCAGCACATTGACCAACGAGAAGTCCTTATCTGACTGCAAAGAGGAGGATCTAAGATGGCAGATTTGGAGAGAGAGAGCAAAATACTTCTCTGTGAAAACCACTAGATAAAAGACAGAAAGTGCTGCAGAATATCAGTTCCAGGGTTGCACTGGCTGGACAAGGTCTGCTACATCCACAGGGACTGTGCACCTGGTAAAACCGAGAGTCTGCATTCAGAAACGAGCGAGTGAGGCTGCTGGGGAAACAGCAGCCATGTTACAATTGAGAGAAATCTGGGGTCGGCATTTGGAGGTGGGTTAGTTTAAAAACCTCAAAAGCGGATGTGGATCTGGCAGCGAGAGCCACACAGTCGAGCATGGTGAGGAGTGCCTTCCACGCCCCGGGCACCCATCTCAGGATCTAGAGTGGACAATACCCTTCCACACACCTGCAGGTAATTGTCCCAGAGCTGGGAAGGCAGAGGTCTGCAGAAGTGGGAAGTTACCACACCCCATACAGCCATCTTTTCAGTGGGCTGGGAATGCCCCTGTGCAGCACTGCGGCCCAGAGCTACACTTGCAGACACCACTCGCCTGTTATGTGGTGCAGTCTTCCCTCTGCGGATGTCCACAGAGGGCACGGCTTGGAGGCAGGGTCCCGCACAGAAGTCCTAAGGGCTCTACACCAATCCCAGGGACTTGTGGGCCCACAGCAGAGAGAGACTGTGGGGAGTCTGAGCCGAAGGGTTGGACTCCTGCAACAGCTTTAAGACTCCAGGAATGGCTGGGAGATTTGAGTCTTAAAGCCGCCTTCCCTTCCTAACTGCACAGGGCACACACCCCACCTTCAGGGCAGACTGCACCAACTGCACACAGAAATTTGGTGCACTGATTGGACCCCCACAAGATATGGACCCCCACTCACCACATAAATGAAGTTGGGGCAACTGGCTTGAGGGTAATAGGTGGCTCAGGGGCACCATCTGCTGATAAGTCAGAGAAAGTGCATTCCACCAAGCTGTAGCTCTGATAAATTACAGATAATTATTCAAATAAGCCTGCATAACCTAAAAGAACCCTATCAAGACAAGCAAATGCCAAGAGGCCAAAAACAACAGAAAATTTTAAAGCATATGAAGAAACCAGAAGATATGGATAACCCAAACCCAAACACCCAAATCAAAAAACCAGAGGAGACATGGAACTTGGAGCAATTAATCAGAGAAGTAAACACAAACAACAAGATCATGGCACAGGATATAAAGGACATGAAGATGACCCTAGAAGAGCATAAAGAAGAATTTGCAGAAGTAAATAAAAAAAAAAAACAGAGGATCTTATGGAAATAAAAGAAACTGTTGATCAAATTTAAAAGATTCTGGATACACACAGTATTAGATTAGAGGAAGCTGAGGAAAGAATAAGGAAACTGGAAGAGTGCAGGCTTGAAAGCAAAAGAACAAAAGAAAGAATGGAGAAAAAAATAAAATAAAAATTCAAATAGACCTCAGGGATATGATGGACAACATAAAGCACACAAATATAAGACTCACTGGAGTTCCAGAAGGGAAAGAGAAGGGTAAAGGTCTAGGAAGAGTATTTAAAGAAATTCGGGAAAACTTCCTAGCCCTTCTAAACAACATAAATACACAAATCACAGACACCCAATGAACTCCAAACAGAATAAATCCAAATAAATCCACTCTGAGACAAATGCTGATCAGATTGTCAAATGCTGAAGAGAAGGAGCAAGTTCTCAAAGCAGCAAGAGAAAAGCAATTCACCACAAACAAGGGAAACAACATAAGACTAACTAGTGACTACTCACCAGCCACCATGGAGGCGGAACATGTTGGAAGCAATGTAGTTATTTTAGGTTATTTGTTTTTTTCTTATTCCTTTGTTTTAGTTTTGTTTGAAATGTTGATTTTTATTGTTTGTTTTTTAATATTTTGATAAAGTTAAAAAAAAAACAATGAGTGTTAAAAAAGTAGATGAACAATAGGGGGATGGAATGTTTTGGATGTTCTATTTTATTCTAATTTTTGTTTTCTTTTTTGGAGTAATGAAAATGTTCGAAGACTGTAGTGATCAATGCACAACTATGAACAGGTGACTGTACACTTTGAAGGATTGTATGTTATGTGAATATATCTCAATAAAATTGCATAAATAAGTAAATAAATGGAGAGGCATACTGCATTTATGGATTGGAAGACTTAACACAGTAAAGATGGTAATTTTCCCCAAAATGATATACAGCTTTAACAAACTTCCTATCAAAATCCCAGCAATATTTTTTTGTAAATACAGACAAGATTATTTTAAAACTTACAGGGAAAGGCAAAAGAACTAGAATAACTAAAACTATTTTGAAAAAGAATAATGTGGGAAGAATAAGTCTACCTGATTGCAGAACTGTGTGGTACTAGAAGAGGGAAAGACACATGGATCAATGGTTCAAAATAGGGAATCTATAAAGAGACCCACACAAACATGCTGAAATGATTTTTGACAAATGTGCAAAAGCAAGTCAATGGAGGAAGGATACAATTTTCAACAAACAGTTCTGGAGCAATTGAACATTTATAGGCAAAAAAAAAAAAGTGTAACTCAGCCTAAGTGTCACACTTTACACACAAAAAATTACCTAAAAATGGATTACAAACTTAATTTAAAAGGTAAAACTATAAAACTTTTAGAAAGACCATGGGAGAAAAGCCTCAAGATCTAGGGTAGGCAGAGATATTTCAAGCTTGAAATCAAAACCACAATGCATAAAAGGGAAAAATGATAAACTGGATTTCATCGAAATTAAAAATTATTGCTCTGAAAAAAAACCCAGTTAAGAAGATGAAAAGACAAGCTAGAGACTAGGAGAAAATATTTGCAAACCACATATCAAACAAAGGACTGGTAGCCAGAAAAAATATATATATATAAAAAAAACAGCACATAACAGTAAAAAAAATTCCAATTATAAAATGGGCAAAATACACAAACAAACAGTTCACCAAAGAGAATATACAGACAGCAAATGAGCAAATGAAAAGATAATCAACATTGTTAGCCATTAGGGTAATGGAAATTAAAACCACAGTAAGGTATCAGTACATACCCATCAGAATGGCTATAATGAAAAATAATGACAACCCCAAATGCCGACAAAGGTGTGTGAGACTGGATTTCTGGTGAAAATGTACCATGGTACAGCGACTCTGGAAAACAATTTGGCAGGTTCTTAAGAAACCAAACACTCAACTACTGTACGGCCCAGCAATTGCACTCTTGTGCATTTATGCCAGAGAAATGCTCATAGAAAATGTTCACAAAAACCTGTATATGAATATTTATAACAGTTTTATTTATAATAGCAAAAAATATGGAAACAACCCCGAAGTCCTTTAGTGGGTGATCGGTTAAACACACTGTGGAATGTGCAACAACTTGGATGAATGTCCAGAGAACTGTGCTGAGTGAAAAAGGCCAATCCCCAAACCATAAAAATTGTATAATTCCATTTATATAGTATCACTGAAATGAAAAAATTATAGAAATAGAGAAAAAATTTGTGGTTGCCTAGGTTAAAGAAGGGGGTGAGGGTAGGAGGGAAATGGGTGTAACTCAGTAAAGCATTCAGTGGAACTTTCTGTATTATCTCAAAGGTAAACTTTTTAAAAAACCAAAGGAACAAATGAAAGTGATCAAAAGAATCAAAGAAAATATGTGACATGGAAAACATATCCAGGAGACCAGAAATACATGTATTTGAAATTCCTGAAGTAGATGCCAGGCTGAAAAAGAGACACAATATTCAACATAATAACAGAATACCAGGAAGGAATTTCATAAAAATCCATCACCCAGTCCCAATAAAAATTCTAAGTAAAATAGGAAGAGGACTATCTTAACATACAAAACAATATCACAACCAATGTTCTGTGTCATATTTAATGGACAAACACCAAAAGCACTCACGGTGAAGTGAGAGCAAGTTATGAATGTCACCAGCATTTGACATAATTTGGGTCACACACAAAATACAGCAGGAAACAGAAGAAAAGGCACAACCACCGGAACAGAGGAGGATCTGCAATGAGCTGTCTACTTGGAGAACACATGAGAATCAAATGAAAACCTTTAGTGCTAAGAAGAGGGGCCAGTAAGGGAGGGAGCCCATTATAAGTTAAATATTAAAAAATTATAGGCCTTCTTATCTAATTTAAAAAAATAAAATGAATAAAGACACCATTTACAATAGTAACACAAGTACACAACCTAGGAATAAATTCAACAGAAGATTGAAAATAAGCCAATTTTAGAGAAAGGAAGTGGGGGGGACACGGAGGGAGGGAGGGGGAGAGGGAGAGGGAACCTGGAGAAATCCAGCTCCGTTCCTGGATGGAAGCACACCTTATTACGAAGATGTCGAGGTTCTTGAGGGAGAGGCAAAGAGAGTTCCCACCTCTCTGTACCATAAGACGAACCCCAAAAAGCCGACACCCCAAAAGAAGCACTCCACCTTGTGCTGAAGGGGAAAGCCAAAGAAAACCCTTTGCCTCACTCCAAAGCCATGAGTAAACCACGTACACCTGGGAAACGGAAGGCCACAAACCGCCGCATGCATCATCAGGCTCAGAATTTAGGACCTTACCACTAGCCCTGAGTTCATTCGTTCTCACATCTGGGTTGATCCCAGACATCACCTAAAGTTCCAACTCGTTCCTGGCATTCTGTGGTCTAGCCCCTCTCACCCTAAATGGATTCAATCCCACACCTTGGCCGCATGCCCCGTTCCTCGGATTTCGACAGCCTTTGGGGCCGTAGGAACTCACTGCAATCAGCACACCCCCCATCCTGAGTCCATTGCCATGCCTGGGTCTCCCACAGCTGTCCCTTCCAGCCAGCCTGCTTCTCTTCTCACAGCCTGAGCCTGAGGGTGGGGAGGTGGCACAGGTGCCCTTTCCACCCCGTCACCTCCTGACAGTCTCAGCTCCTCCCTGCGGCTCGACTCATGCCCCTCCACTCGGAAGCTCATGCAGGTTCTGGGACCCTCTTCTCCTCCCGCCATGTCATCTGCTGGCCCCCACCCCAACTTTCAGGTCATTGACATTCCTGGCTTGCCGTGCTCCTTCCTCTGCAGCGCCCGGGAAAATGACCCCCCCATCCTCTGCCTCTCAATATCAAGCCCCCCAACTTCCCTTTGCCTACATTCAGCCCTCAGCAGCCAGCCCATTACCCTGAGCTGCTCTCAGCCTGTTATTTACCTAAGTGTGAGCATTTGTTTCATCTCCTTAGGCCTCAGATGGCAATAATACACCAACTCCGAGGGCTGCTGTAAGGACTGGAGGAAATAATACTTATTAGAACATTAGTGGGCACAAAGTTCGTGTTCCGAGACTCTGAGCTATTATTAGTCTCCCCAGTAGCAGTAATTCTATTAGTAGTCAGGCTGATGGGGAAGAAAACGAGGCTCTCCACGCCCAGCAACAGTATGCTGAGAAAGAATTCCAGAGGCAGACTCTGGGTTTGAGTTTGGGAAACCACCTAGCCCACGTGACCCTCCGTTTCCTCGCAGGTAAGACGGCGGCCAGAATGTCGACCTTCCAGGTGAGGGGAGTCGGCATGTCGGGGAGGCGAGCTTTCTTGTTGCTGGACCCCAGTGTGAAGTGTGTGGTTGTAGCACTGAGGGGTACGCGTGTCAGGAAAGCCCCAACCCCTTCTCGGACACAAGCCAGTTTGGGCAGCAACCACATCCGCGTCACCTCTGTGGTGACCCTCTGAGATCGCTGACAGGCAGCAGGCATCAAAGTAAGGCTGGCTAGACAACACTGGCATTTAATATTTCTTTTCATGTATTTGGCTTTTAGAAAACATTGGTTTCAGCTTAAAATAGCAACTTTTTTTAAGCCCTGTATGTGCTATAGATAGAATCATCTAAATGAAAACTCCTATGTGTCTCTAGTTCTTAAAATATTCACATGGAGGGCCCTGTGAACCTCCTTCTGGCCAACAGCTGTCTCCAGGAGAGATCTAGGCTCACCTCTTAACACCTGGCCTCCATCCGGACATATCTCAGTGGCCCCATAGCTGATGCCAGCAGAAATCTAACCCTACACCTACCTCAAAATGCATCAGAGGAGTTTAGAGCCTGTGCGCTGCCCCTTCAAGATATCCCCAGGCCCCCACTCTGTTCGCCAGCTCCACTGCTACCTGCCCAAGCCAGGCCATCGCTGCCTGCAGTCATCCCCAGCCCAGTCGTCCTGCTCTGGCCCTTGCCCCCCACTCTGACCATCTACTCAAAAAGCAGCCAAAATAACCCTCTCACAAAAGGAAGCCAGGAATCTGCTCAAAACCTTGCAAAGGTCCCCCAATTTGGCCAGAATAAAGACCCAAAGTCCTGCCAGTGCCCTGCGAGGCCTCCAGAGCATTCTCCCCTCCTCCCCTCCTCATTTACCTGCTGCAGCCCGGGGACCTCCTCACTGCCCCCTGCCCATTCTGGACACGCTCCTGCACGAGGGCCTCAGCCCTGCAGCTCCGCTCCCACGTGGCCGACTTTCTCAGGACTGTCCTGTCTTCCCCAAAGCTCCCCCAGAAGGAAAGTCTCCCAGGAGAGGGAGCTCCACACTTGGTCACAGATACATCCCTTTTGCCCAGAGCAGAGCCAGGCATAGCGGAGACACTCAAAAATATTTGTTCAATCAATGAACACATTTAAAAATGGCTTCTAAACTCAGGCAATTAAACCCTTCTTCAGAACCAGGACCTGTTCTGGTTCAGTGTAAGGCCACGTCGTGTTTTTGGCAAGGCTGCCCTCCAGTGGCTGGAATCCCCGACAGCCTTCTGGAGGCTTCCGTGACATCTCATTTGACCCTGAGATGACCAGTCTACGGGGTGGACAGAGGCAGCACCTCCCATGCCCCAGAACCACCCCCACTCTCGGAAACCTACACCCAGGAGTAACGATGAGATGCACGCAAAGGACACCCAGGGGAAAAGGAAAGCCTAAGGACTGGCTGTAACTCAGATGTGTTAATAACACCAAGGAAAGAAGTCAGTCAGAGGGAACCCTGGGGAGAGAGGAGGAGCACAGAGCCACGTGTCAGGGTCTGAATCAGATCCCACATCCCCCTCAAGGTCACTGTGCAGATGGAACAGACTTGCATAAGGAGAGACCCAGCAGAGCGGCCGGCAGCGAGCAGGGGCGCTCAGTGAGCTGGCAGCTGCCCCTCGCTTTGCTTTGGCTGCCACTGGGTTTTGTTATTGCCCCAGGTGACATCCGAAGGCTGTGATTCCAGAAACAGGAAACAGTCTTGAGAAGCTTGCAAAAGCTTTCGGGGAGTTCATGCTTTCCACCTCAAGCACGCTCAGTATCACCTGCATCAGGTGGCAAGTCAGCATGACATGCAGGCGAGGCGACGCGACATCTACTGCATCTCTCTCGCATCTCTCTCCTGGGCCAGGTTTGAAGGGTTCTCACTAGGGACATCAATTCCCAGCAAAGGTGTCATACAGGCTGATGGTAGGTCTGACTACTGTGGCTTCAAAATCACAACACTGCATTATAATTTCATGACAAAATCAATTTCAAAAGTAATACAGTTGAAAGAAAAGAGATTATACCAAAACATGCATTACAGAAAATTTGTCCCCAAGTCAAAAGTCCAAAACTAAAACTTAAGAGCCATAAAAAGAATTCTGTCCCCTCAGAATTGATAAATCATTTATCATTACATCTTTCCTTTAGGGAAAATCAGCTACACAGTGCCAGTGTTTCCCTTATTTTCTCTAATTTTATCCTCTTTTTTCACAGCTGAACCTTCGAGCATGGCTTTAAGCACAGTGAACAGAGGAGGCCAGTATTTTCATCATCATCTGGACTATACTGGGATTTTAGGCTCTTATGACTAGTTCCAGTGCTTTCGTTGTCCTGCTTTTCACACATTAAAATAGACAAAATGCAATCAAATATTCCAATGACTGCCCAACACTACTGTACCCTGCAAAGATAGTGACTCCTAGACAGGAGAAGGCTGGCGACAGGCAGCACTCCTGAGGGCTGGTTCATCAGCTGATGCACAAACCAGGACCCATCGTTAACGAGGCTGTGTGGGGACATCAAAACAACGTACAGGAATGCGAGCCGTGCAAACACCGAGTATCAAAGTGGCAAGGACCACTTACATTTTTCAAATGAAAGGCCCAGAGACAAAATATACCTTTCTGATTCAGTTCTGTTAAGTCAAAGAATATCACTTCATTAAAATAAAGTAACTGACGAACTGAATTTGAACGATGAGCATGGGAATAATAACCACATCTCACACCCCAATGGCCCATCGCACTTAACAAAGTGGTCCCGACCCTGTGTCCTAACAGCATCGCTGGGAGCAGACATGCAGTTACTTCCTTCGTTTGACAAATTCATCATCTTCTGGACTATATTGGGATTTTAGGCTCCCATGGGGTGTGGGAATACGCCCTTGTTAGGAGCCAGCATGAAACCAAATCCTTCTCACTAGAACCCTGATCGAAAAGGGGCACATGCTGTGAGCACACAGTCAAATGATTCACGAAGAAACACCAAAAATGCCAAGTGGAAGAGGAAGGATTTGGTTAAGACAAAAAAGTTAAAAGTTCTAGGTTATAATGTGTATTTACCCTTTTTTTAACTTTTTTAAATTAAGCAATATATGCATAAGTTAAAAATTTTCAAATAGTACAGAAAGCTCTAAAATGAAAGGTCTCCTTCCCCATCACTTTCAGTTCTGGTAACTCTCCTCAAAAATAAGCACTATTACATCCTTCCAGAAAAAAAAAGTTATAACTTAAAAAATTAATGTATACTTAAAAAAATTAAAACAAATGAGATCACACCACATTGCATCATGCCCCTCCCCTCACTTAGGTACTTTGGAGATATTTCCCTGTCAGTGCAGACAAATCTGCGAACTACTCTATTGTATCCAAATCTCATCATCCAACCAGCCCTGAACTGATATGCACTTAGGTTGTTTCCAATACTTGCCTATTATAAATAACACTGCAACTGAACATCTTTGAAATCCTTTTTTAAAGAATATCTGTAATGTTCAATGCTAGCAGTAGAAATACCTGGTCAAGTTATGCACACTTAAAATTTACAAAGCTATTACCAAATCGTTCTTGTGCAATATATAGTCCTACCAACTCTATGGGTTGTGCCAGCAACTTGCTCCTTAAAAACCTCAGAAATTATTAACCATTTTAATTTTTGCTAATCTGTTAGGGAGATAGCATATCTAATTATTGGTTTGATTTAAATTTCTTTAGCTTTAAATGCAATAAAGCATCTTTCTATTGGCTCTTGTCTTTCTTTTTTTTATGTGCACTGCCCATTTTTCTATTCTATTATTTTTCTTTTTCTTAGTGATTTGTATAAACTCTCTGTAAATAAGCCCTTTATTACACGAACTGCAAATCATTTTCTCTTTTTGCAGAGTAGTTATTTCTATATTTATGTAATCACCTTTTTGACCTTTTCCTTTATGATTTCTGTGTTTTGTTCCTACTTAGAAAGGCCCTTCAAAGGCCATGGCTTCAAATAAACTTTCTTAGCTTTTCTTTTAGCACTTCTGTGGTTTCACTTTTAAATGTTTACATCTTTAATCCACTTGGAATTTAATTCGAAGAGAGAAATGAGATAGGGACCCTGTTTTATTTTCCCCAAAGATTTAATCAGTCGTTATTTTTGAGTCAGTCATTACCCTGATATAAAAATGCCGCCTTTTGGGACCCGACGCCCAGGGGTGTGAACATCCCTGGCAATGCAGGATATGACTACCGGGGATGAATCTGGACCCGGCATCGTGGGACTGAATGTATCTTCTTGAACAAAAGGGGGATGCAAAATGAGACGAAATAGAGTCGGTGGCTGAGAGATCTCAAATGGAGTCGAGAGGTCACTCTGGTGGACATTCTTATGTACTATACAGATAACACCTCTTAGGTTTTAATGTATTGCAATGGCTAGAAGTAAATGCCTGAAACTACCAAGCTCCAACCCAGCAGTCTGGACTCCTGAAGATGATTATATAATAATGTAGATTGCAAGGGGTGATAGTGTGATTGTGAAAACCTTGTAGATCACACCCCCTTTATCTAGTGTATGGATGGATGAGTAGAAAGATGGGGATAAAAACTAAATGAGAAATGGGATGGGATGGGGGGATTGTTTGGGTGTTTTCTTTTTTATTTTTTATTCTTGTTCTGATTCTTTCTGATGTAGGGCAAATGTTCAGAAATAGATTGTGGTGATGAACGCATAACTAGATGATCATACTATGAATGGTTGACTGTATACCATGGATGACTGTATGTTATGTGCATGTGTTTGAATAAAACTGAATTTAAAAAAAAAAAGAATACTTCTGTAATCCCTGCCAGACTGGGTTCTTCACACTGGCCGTTGCTAGATAGCACTCTGACTTCAGACTCAAAATAAACGAAGTATTACTTCAATATAAAAAAAAAATGCCGCCTTTACCTGCTCCCCAGTCCCCCTGTGTGTTCGGGGACTTTTCCACTGAGCTGCTATTTCTTCTCCAGTTCCAAGGGGCTGAAAGCTAGACACCTGATATTTTTTTCAGAAGTTTCCTGGGTATTCTAGGATATTTATCCTTTTAAATCAGGATTTCTGAATGTCAACACTACTGGCATTTTGGAGCAGATGGTGCTTTGTCAGGGTGGGGTGCTGTCCTGTCCACTGCAGGATCCCTGACCCCGACCTCCTGGATGGCACCATCAACACCCCAAACTGTCTCCAGACATTTGCCAAATGTTCCCAGGGGTCGGGGTGGGGGTAAAAACCACCCCCAGGTGAGAACCACCATTTTAGATAATATCTACTATCATTTTACCAGTATTTCCACTCCCCAGTTCTCACTGGTGTTTCAACTGGGATGGAAAGGAATTCATAGAATAATCAAGACATATTTATTATATTTCATTATATTTAATCTTCCTACCCAAGAACCATGCATATCCTTCCATTAATTTATGTCTTCTTTTACATCCTTCAAAAGACTTTTTTTCTCATATCGACTCTTGCATTTACTATTAGCTTTATTTCTTGGCATTTTACTTTTTTTATTCCCTTATAAATGAGAGGGTTTCTTACACTATTAACTTTTCTAATTAGTCATGGATAAGAAAGTTACTGATATTTTATATTAACTCACCACCCACCAAACTCTTATTGTATCTAATAAATTTTCAGACAGTTCTACCCACTTTTCTAAGGATACAATGTTACTATCTGTATAAAATCATTTTGTTTCTTTAGATCCTTTCTATAGTTCTCTTGTCTTGCTGTCTTGGTTAGTACTTGCAGAAAAAATGACATCATACTGGTGACAGCAGGCAAACTTGAACAATTATTGATTTTAATGAAACTGCTTCTAGAATTTCACCATCAAGCACAATGCTGGCTTTGGGGTGAGACACAAATATTTTATATCATCCAAGAAGTATCCACATATGCATCATATACTAAGAGTTTCTTTTCAAATCAGAAAGATTCCTAGTTTTGCCAAATGATCTTCCATAACTACTGAGATGACTATATGATGGTTTATATTCCTTACGTTTCCTAATATTAAATCATTCTTATTTTCTGGAATAAATCCACTTGGTTGTGACATACACTATTTTTCTTTTAATTTATTGTTGAATTCTATTTGTTAATATTTTAGTCTAATATTTTGGCATAAATATTTAGGAGATTGCTCTGTCATTTTTTAGTGGCTTGTCAACTTTTGGAATCAGTGTTAGGCTGGCTTGATAAAACTAAATAGTATTTTAATTCTTTATTGTATTTTTAAAACCAAGTATATGTGTGTTTGTTTAGAGTGAAATTAGTTTTTAAAATAGTAAAACTATTTTATGGAAACATAAGGCCCTTTCCCATAAACCCAAAAAAAGCCAACTATAACCTCTGCAGCTTCAATTTTTTTGAGAACTGAAAAAAGTAAAGCATAGTTTTGGAAAGCTAGAATGTGAGGTTTTACATAAAGACTAAAAAAACCAAAAGTATACTACTCTTTAACACTTCTTATAAATCGATAACGATATATTCCAGTGGCTATTTCCCTCTTAGATAATTTAGCAATATACTGACAGCTGCATTATAAGAGTTAAATCACATGGAAAGCTCAACTTTCTTATTGATGAGCTTAAAAAGAAAATTAAACAAATTCCTTGATATTCTACATTTCCAGTGCTCTGAACTCAAATCTATGGCTAAAGCAAGCAATCCTTTGCTGATTCTCACAAAACTAGTAAAGCTGGGGAAGTTGACAGGTCCCAGCTACGCTGTCCCCTAAGCAGCGCCAACCAGCCACCGCTGCTATGATAAATGAGAATCTTCCCCATTTTCCATAGGATTCAGGACAAAGACCCTGCATCCACCTCTGCAAGAGACCTGCAGGCTTCATCCACTTATCTAAGGTCTCTCTCTCCTAGGCAAACTCCAGAACATCCACCACGCTGTCAGGCCTCGGAAGGGTTTCACGAACGCACGGTGACAAGTGGACAATGGGATGGACAGAGAGGACCCCAGCTTTCACCTCTGCCCTGGTGTGTACCACCTGTCTGCCTCCAGATGTAAACTCCTGGTGGGAGGGATCCTGCCTGCCCACGACAGTTCCGGGCAGAGGGGGTGCTCAATCTCTGTCTGCCAGGGAATGGACGCATGGCCCCTTGGAGGTGCTGTCATGCACCCCTGGGGTGAGCAGCTGGCCCGGGCCTTCCTACCTGGGCTGCTCCTGACGCGGCTCTCAGCGAGCTCAGAGATGGCCCCGGCCGTCACAGTCTTTTTCAGTCGTGCTACCCCTGAAGGGGTGGCGCTTCCGGGTTTGTTGAGCATGTCCTCGCTACTGGCCCTCTTGAGCTGAGAGAGAGGTAGGAGGGAGAAGAGAGAGAGTGAAGACATGCATTTTCAGTAAGGAGTCCTATAAACCAGCAAATGATTTAGGCTGTACCATGTGCCCACAGGTCAGATGAAGTAATGGGGCTTTGAGTAGCACTAGAATGTGAATTAAAAAAAAAAAAAAACCAAGCTATTCTAGACAAATCCTGCTCCTATCATGTACAGGTCAGAGTATGAGCCTCCGTGTCTGCTTAAAAGAAAAAGATGATGAGTGCATACGACCCACCATGTACCCTTCATATGATGAGTCAAAAACATCAAGATAGGGCAATGCACAAAAAAACTCAAGGACAACAAAAAGTAGATTTAAAATATACATCTGGAAGAAGTAGAGAGAAGAGAAATAAGCTTGGTCTGAACATCCCAACATTATGCGCTCTAAATATTATCTCATGCAGATAAACTGTTAAAGGGTAAGAAATGGACAGGGGCTTGGGGACCATAAGAACGCTGTTAAGGGATGACAAAAGAAAGCAGAACCCCTCCACCCCCTTCTTGCTTTCTTCCCTGTCGTGAAAAGGGTAGAATGAACATCTGTTGAAGGTTCTGAAGTCTGTGACGGGGGACTCCCAAGTGAGTTCCCATCTGCTGGTCCAGTTAAATTCCGTTCAAGGTAAATGGGAATGACTTAAAAAAATCCAGCCCTTAGAAGTCTCCTTTAAGGAACACTGATGAAGAGGAAGAGTAGTGGGAGACTAGAGATTAGGGATGGGTAAATGTTCAGGGCTGACACCAAGGTATCTTACATCTGGAGAAACCAGTAGAAGCCCCTCTGGGAGTCAGCGGAGACCAGAGGGGCAGCCCTGGCCCAGGGCCCACTGTCCTGCTCCATCCTGCTCTGCTGGCTTTGGGGTCATCTACTGAGGGTTAGGGGTTTAAACATTTGCACAGCTAAAAAAAAATTCCACTTTTGCATCCTTTAAGTTTCAAGGACTTACTACACACACACCCAGAATGGTTTGGAAAAAAAAATACTAATTCCAAGGGTTGGTAAGGCTATGGAGCAAGTAGAGGCAGTGAGAATTCAGGAAACTGGCAGTGTCCACTAAAGGTAAATATTAGCACCTAGTGACTCAGTGACCCCACTCCTAGCTCTGCATCCAAGGGAAGTGAGTGAATATGCTCATAAAAATAATGTTCAGTAAGAATTGCTATGGACAGGATCTTATTTTGCTAAAAGACCGTGCATAGGCTATGGGCTGCCTTCCCAGATGCCCAAGCAGAGCCCCTGCTTTGCACCTATTTTTAAATTACAAATATATGATTGGCTCTTTATATTTTCAGAGGTTATTGTATTAAATTGTCCATGGATGGTACTTCCATGACTGTAAATACTTTGGCTTTCTCTGGGTGAATTCTCACATTAGGCTTTAATGTGTGTGTGAACTGAACACTGATCAGTATTTTTTACCAGCAGCTGAAAACTGTTACACTCTTTATTTTGCCTTTTAGGAAATCCCTGTCTCTCCATTTTTTCATGTAAAGTTTGCACAGTTACTTGTTCATATGGAAATATTTTACTTTCAAACGTGAAGTTTTCAATTTGCTATTGTTTTATATAGGATTGGAAGAAAATGAACCCCTTTATTAAAAACAAATTTATCTGTTCAAAAAAACAGAATGTTCATTGTAGCTTTATTTATAAAAGTTCAAAGCTAGAACAACCCAAATGTTTTTCAACAGGAGAAGGGATAATTAAATAGTAGTATAGCATATAAGGGAAACTAAACAGCAATTAAACAAAACAAAACAAGAGAAATACTGATGCACTAATAGATGCCTGGCTCTTAACAGCTATTATGCTACTCACATGGCTCTCTTTCCTGGTGTCTGTGTCTCACTGTGTCCGTTATGCTAAGTGGAAGGAACCAGACGCAACAGAGTACATCCATATTACATGACTCCATTATGTATGAAGTTCAAAAATCAGCAAAACCAAATGATGGTGACTGAAGTCAGAACAGCGGTTACCTCTGGGGGAGACTAACTGGGAAGAAACTTCTGGGGGTGCCGGAATATTCTCCATCTGGACCGGGTGGTGGTGACACAGGTATACACATATGGAAAAATTCAACAGGCTGTGCAGCGAAGATTAAGGTTAGTGCACTTCACATACTTTTAGCACATCATGCCTCAATAAAAAGAAAACTGGGGGCAGGGTGGAATTTGGGCAAAGCCCTAATTTTACTCCCCAGGTTCCCTGCAAATGTGCCCTGTGCTGGTCTGCAGCTGTTATGTACCTCAAAAAGACCATGTTCTTTTAATCCATTCTTGTGGGGGTAGAGCTATTATGGCGGGACCTTTTGATTATGCTATTTCAAAAATTGAGACGTGACCCAGCCCATTGAAGATGGGTCTGAATCCTTTACTGGAGTCTTTTGTGAAGAGGATGAAAGACAGCAAAAGCCCAGAGAACTTAGAGAGAAACGCCCTGGAATTGCGAAGCAAGGACCCACAGGAGCAGAGAGAGCCACTGAAACTAGAATCCAGGAGAGAAGGACCAGCAGACATTGCCATGCGCCTTCCCATGTGACAGAGGAGCCCCAGATGCCAGCAGCCTTCACTCAGAGAAGGTATCCTCCTCTTGCTGATGCCTTAATTTGGACATTTTCATGGCCCTTAGAATTGCACCCTGTAACTTAATAAATCCCCACTGTTAAAAGCCAACCTGTTTCTGGTATATTGCATTCCAGCAGCTTTAGCAAACCTTTGTAAAAGAGGGAAGTTGGTGTAAGTGTTAACATTAGCCAAGCAATCCTAGTCAAGACTCTAATACAAATGATTAAGAGGATGATCTCTGGGCACTTCTAGTCACTGGAGATCAACTCACCAACTATCTGAACAAAAGTAAGGACTTGTGACAAAAGAACCAAATGTGACACTTGGGTTGATGCAGAAGTAATGATATTGCCCTTGTTAAAAAACCTTTTTTAAAAGGTTTAAAAACTTTTTATCATGACATATACAACACAAAATTTCCCATTTTAACTACTTTCCACGTACAACCCAATGGTATCAGTTATGCTCAGATACTGTGCTACTACCACCAGCATCCGCTACCCCAATTATTCATCACCTCAAAAAAAACTCTGCACCCATCAAGTAATAATTCCCCTTTCCGCTCATGACCCAGCCCCTGGCAACCTGTAATCCACTGTCTGTCTCGATGATCTGCTTGTTCTAGGTATTTCATATAAGTAAGATCACACAATATATGTCTTTTTGTGTCCATGTTGCCCTTCTTATAGGGACTCCCCATCTGAGTGCAAAAGGATCCCTTCACTCATTGTCAGTAGGATTAGTGTTTAATACAAAGTGACAGTAGTTCACGATGTCAGCAACTTGTCCTCCACAGAAAAAAAATTTTTTTTCTTCCTAGAAGCATCCCCAGGTGCCCCTGTGGTCCCCAAAGGAAACCAATTCTGATTTCAGACTTTGAAAATTCCCTAGTCAACACCTCCAATGAGAAAGGGAAATCACCTCTGTTACAGGAATTCCAAATGCAATAATGCAAAGAATACGCACCAGCTCTGTTTCCTCCAAGTCACCAGCAATACTAGAGCCAGTAAGTGTGACGTGAAGAACTGCAGAAGGACTCAACTCCATGGCAAAAGGCCAGGGAGCAGGGGCTTGAGCCCAAAACCAGCCTCGGAGAATCCAGCGAGGAAGAGCCTCCCACAGGGGCCTGAGAGAAAGTCCCCATCACAATTCCACCCGCCTGAGTTTGCTGGGGCTGCCGGGACGAAGCTCCATGGCTTCGTGGCGTAAAGTGACAGAGGCTCATTCTCTCGGGGTTCTGGAGGCTACAGGTCCAAACCCAGGTGTCGGCTCCTGAATCTGCAGGGGAGAGCCCTTCTTGCCTCCTCCAGCTACTGTACTTGCCGGTGATGCCTAAAGTCCTCTGGCTCACGGACGCGTCCCTCTTCTAAGAAGACCAGGCATACCGGATTAGGGCATCATTGTCACCACTCACATATTCACAGACCCTGTTTTCAGGTCATGTGCAAGAGACTAGGGATTAGGGCATTAACATGTCGTCTGGGGAGTGGAGCAGGACACAATTCAACCTGTACCACCTCCACAGCCTCCACCACCACCCTCCACCCGGGAGTGGGGACATGGGGTCAAGTTTGCCCCCCTATTTCCATAAGATGCTGGTTCCCTGAGACGCGAGGTCTTGATGAAGCGATGTGTGGAGGCTACAAGGGATAGTAGTTGGCGGGTGGTGGGAAAATGCACCTTTGGGGCACAGGAAGGGACTGCATAGCTTGGCACCCCAACAAAGGGTGATGGCCAGAGTGGCGATGGCGGCAACGGCCAGGAGGAATTCCCAGGCAGCCACAGCGGGGTCCCCAGGCTCAGGGGTGGAAGGTCTTGGGGGATTTAGCAAGTAGCAGGTACCATATCTCAGAGTTTGTTGCTGTTTGCAGGGGTGGGAAGGGGGTGGGGGATCCAGAAGAGGACAGGGGATGTGGGGTTTATACAGAAGCGGTTTCCAGCAGTGATGGGCAGGTGGCACCAAGGAGCAGCGAAAGGCTCTAGAGACAGACGCCCAGGGATGCCGCTGTCCCTCCATCTGCCCATGTGCCCAGGGAGCTGGGCTTCTGTTCCATTTTGAAAACGAAGACAAGACAGTTCGTATCTCTAGGGTCACGCGCTTAATTAAGAACTAAGAGCCCTTGATTAACAACATAACAAACGTTAGCTGCTATTATCGTTTTGTGCGCGACTGCTGGGAGCTCAGCCAAAAGTGACTGGTTTTCTGTCTGCAAGTTTCTATACCTGACCCTCTGGATGGTTCCCTGGGCTGACAGCAATGAAAGCATCTTTACACTTACAAGCAAAAGTCTGGAACTAAAGCATGTTGTAGCAACCAGGTGACTGCCCAGCTGTGTGGGGCAAATTCACAGGGACTCGTTTCCTGGTACACAAAACAGAAGCATTTGATTAAATCACTTAAGAGCCTCCTCATTTCATATGCTCAGGTTTTCATATGAGATTTTGTATATTTTTTCAGGCTTAAAGAATTTGTCGATCGGGTCCTCTGAATACTTTGCAAATGTAAACCTTTGGCTCAGAGCACAAATACTGAAGAACCTAAAACACCCCAACCTCTCCAGGCTCATAACTGAAAGAGGAAAGCGCCATCGCCTTTACCATCCTAGAACAAAAGTATGCGTGATCTCTGCCAGCTCACTGCCACTCGGTGGCTGCTTCTTAACACTTCTTAAAATCAGAAACTGCACTGCAAGGGGTGGCAAAGGACAAGTCCTGTACTAACCTGTTGGATGGAACCTTCTTCTCAAATACTTTGGATTCTGAGCATCAATCTCGAAGAAGATTTTAAGTTTCCTTCCACGGGCAAACACAGACATGCCACACCTGATAACCTAGGCCTGATCAACCAACATTTCACACCTAAAGGAGCTTACACTGGGAACCCCTACCCCCTCCAATCTCCCCTGCATTTAAAGAGTCCTCGGACAAATGGGGGGGGGTTCTCCTGAATAGCAAGTGTTACTCATAATTTAAAGGTTTGGGGATGGCAGCCTTTGGTGAGCCTTCCGTATCTCGTTCAGTCTGCCTGCCGTTTGTTCATCCAGTTCTGACATGAGACGAAACCTCAGGTCTGGGTGCCACGAGGACGTGGGCAGGCGAAGTGGTGTTTGAGCTTGAGGCCCTGGGAGAGAAGGGGGGTGTTCCTCCTGGATGTGGTGACCCCAGAGAGCCCTGAGCAGAGAGATACACCCACGTGAGGGAGAGAGAGAGAGCCAGAAGGAGGGAGAAGGCAGGAGGAGGGCACCGGACACCTTCCCCTTCCCGTCACGGTACTGAAGCCCGGTTCTGTTGGGCCAGCATGGGCTCCGGTTCTACATGGTGTGGTCAGCCACATGCCTAGCAAAAGCCTCCTGTGACCCGGGCCTGCTCACCGGGTACCCAGGAGGCACGTCCATTTCACACACAAATGAGAGTCTCTGTCCTCTTGGGGCCAATGAGCAGAACAGACAAGTCAGACACCACTGTTCCCAATACGACGTGTCGCTGCCACCCCGACAGAAAAGCAAACAGGAGGAAAGAAGACAGCGGGAGTGGCAGGGGACCTTGTGGAGGAGGCCATATTGGCAATGGCCCTGAAGAACTAGTAGGCTTTGACCCAGCAGAGCAGGGAGAGAACTGGGGGCAGACGCATCCCCCAGGAGCAGGTGGGGAGAGAGCTGGGGGGACCCTGTGCCCTGAGGTCCAGTGTATAGTAAAGAATTCAGACATCCACTTCGAGCACTGGGAACTCTGATGCATTTTCCACCACACAAGCAATGTGACTGGACCTGGCTGGAAAGATCCCTCCAAGCCAGGGCAGAGAGGCTGGCTGGGGGTGCAAGGGCGCCTCGAGGCCCGGCAGTGGGCAGGCCGTGCAGCTCCACTTGGGGGGGAGGCCAGATTGAAAGCAGAGCTGTGTCTTTGTTTTGAAGCTGGGGAAGACCAGCCTACTCGAGGTCAGGGACAGAATTAGGAGCACAAGTACATGGAAAGGAACTGATGAGAGAGGACTCAGCCTCTGCCAGGCACTGAAGCTTTTCCAGGTCCTTCTCATTCAAACCACAGCCCTGTTGTACTTGTTTGTATATATTATGTCCCCCAGAAAAAAACTATATTCTTTAATGCAATTTTGTAGGGGCAGAGGTATTAGTGTTGCTTAGGTTGGAATCTTCTGATTGTTCCCATGGAGATGTGACTCAATTAACTGTGGGTGAGACCTTTCACTGGATTATTTCTATGGAAGTCTTGCCCCACCCATTCAGGGTGGGTCTTTATTGGATCACTGGAGTACTTTAAAAAGAGGCCCAGAGGCCCAGAAGCAGAGCTGCTGCAGCTGAGAGACATTTTGAAGATGGTAATTGAAAAGCGACTTTTGTTGACATTTTGGAGAACACCATTTTGAAACACAACCAGGGAGCAAGCAGATGCCAGCCACGTGCCTTCTGAGCTGACAGAGGTCTTCCACGCGCCAACGGCCTTTCTCCAGTGAAGGTACCCTATGACTGATGCCTTACTTTGGACACTTAATGGCCTTAAGACTGTAACTTTGTAACCAAATAAGCCCTCTTTATAAAAGACAATCCATTTCTGGTGTTTTGCAAAATGGCAGCATTAGCAAACTGGAACACCTGTGATGTTGCACTTGAGAAGACAGATTGAAGAAACAGGCTGGGATTCAAACCCGGAGCTGTTTTTCCAAAGTAGATAATATTTCTACATGCCAAAGGGTAAAGGAACAGCGGGAGCGTCTTTGATGAGGAATGAGCCAGAGACTTCCATCCCTCCTGGAGGAAGCTGCCATGGCAGCAGGGTTTGGTGGCAGGGGCAGGGGCTCTAAAGCCAGGTGGCCTGGATTTGAATCCTGGCTCTGCCAATTACCAGCAGCAAGACCTTGAGCAAATCACTTCGCCTCTCTGTGCTTTGGTTTCTTCCCTTAAAAAATAGGTTTAATTATTGTACCTGCCTCATTGTTTGCTTTAAGGGTTAAATGAAGCTAACTCTGTAATGCTCTTAGCACAGTGTTTGGCACACAGTAAGCTCTCAGATGTCAGATCTACAATCCCTGATATAAATCATTATCATTATTATTTCTATTATTGTATTCTGTAAAAGCTAAATTCAAGTGAAAGCTGGGATGGGGAGGAGTGTTTTAGGAAAAGGTTAAGGCAAGGCAGTGAGGATCCTAAAGGGCACAGTGGAATACTCAGCAAGTTGTTAACCTCTCTGAACCTCAGGCTCTTCTTCTGATAAATTCCTTCAACAAAATTCAGTAAAAATGTTATGGCGTGCCTGCCTGTAACGTATCAAGCACAGCAGGGATCACAGCTACTTTACATGGTCACCGTGAGAACCAAAAAGGAAGTTTGTAAAACTCCTGAGCACAGGGTAATGCCCAGGTACATGCCCACTGATGACAGGTGAGCTTAAAAGTGTTGCTACATTAGCTCTACATACAACACCAGCTCCGAAGCATGTGTCTGAGTTCCACTTTGCTGGCTATGCCCCACTTACTCTGCTTCTTCTTGGCCTTCAGGATCCCACTCGGTTCCATGGATTGCTCTGAGCCCTCCCTTACCAGGCAACAGTGTCACAGGGTATGATGAGGGAAAGCCAGGAACAGGCCGTCTCCTCACGACACAGCTTAATGCCTTTGGCACAGCAGCAAAACTTGCAAAGGGACCACTGGGTCACCTGCACCTTCCACAGGAGACTCCACTGGAGAAAGATTTCCTACTTAGATGCTGTCTCAGTTTACCAGGGCTGCCTTGACAAATACCACCCACTGGACTGGCTGAAACAACAAGCATCTGTTAGCTCATGGCTTTAAACCTAGAAACCCAGAATGAAGACCTCAGCAAGGCCTCCCCACTCCCCGAAATCACCAGGAGCCCTTGAGGTTCCTTAGCTGGTGTGTCCACTTCCCATCACACGGCGATGTCCTCTCCTTTCTCTTCTGGTTCCTGCTGACTTTGGGCTCCACTCCGTGGCTTTCTCTCCATGAAGCCCCCAGTTACAGAGGTTAAGATGCCCCGATCCAGTTCACCACACCTTCACTACAAATAACATCTCCAGAAGGTCCGCCTTACAATGGAGGATTAAGATTAAGAACATGAGTTTTTTGAAGGACTTAAATCAACCTACCATAGCAGCTTTCCCAGGAGGCAGGGCATAAAGCCTAAAACCCGATCCTACCCATCATCCAAAACAAAGCGCTAAAGCCTCTCTTACTATATTCCATTTTTTGAATGCAATATCAAATAAGAAAGCCACCAGTCTCAGTTACTAATTCTTGTTTCTTCTCCACATACAGCTACCTTTTCTTTTGGTTTTTGTTTCCTGGTCACTGAATGCAGATTCAGCATGACTTGAGATTTTTGTTTGTTATTCAAGATTCCCAGGAATGTTCGCACTTCACTGCTCCTTTGATGTGTCTAATAAATATTTTCACTAACAGCATCGCTGATATTTAAGCTGCCTAGCAGCTGCCTATGAAAGCTTACAAAAGTAGAGTTTAAACAGCTCATAGATTAAAGGAACTAAGAAATTCTTCTCAATTCCACAAACATAAGGAAAAAAATCAAAGCTCTAAAATCATCACACTTAACATAAGCCAGTAATTAATGGAAGATAACATG
>PVKY010002327.1:0-26191 GCA_004027775.1 Bradypus variegatus | reverse complement strand
GTCCCCGGGCCCAGCCGCGGGTCGGGGGCGCGCGCCTGGACGGCGCCCCCGGCCGCGGGTCGCTCGCTCCGCCGGCGCGGCTGGCGTGCGTCCCTCCCGGCGGCTGGGAGCGCGGCCGGCCCACCCCCTCCCCCGCCCTGCTGTTTGCTGATCCCGGGCCCGGCCCGGCCGCTCCCCACGCCCCGCGCCTCCTGCGGGCTCGGGCCGCTCCTGTGCCCCCGCCCCCCGGCCCTCGATCCCCGGGAGGAGGAGGCGGCGGAGGCCGCAGCGGCGAGGCCGGGGAAGGCGGGGAGCGAGGAATGGAGGGCGAGGAGGCGGCGGGAGGCAGAGGCTCGGCGCGCACCCAGCTCCGCGCCCCGCTGCCGCCGAGCCTGGCTCGGCAACTCCTCTAACTCTCCGCCGGGAGCACGCCCGCCCCGCGCCGCCGCTGCCCCCGCCCACCGCGGCCCCGGCCCGCCGCGCACACCCCTCGTCCCAGCTCCGGGCCAGCGCCCGCTCCCCCCGACACCGCTAGTCACTTGCGCACTGGGGCAAGCACTCACACACACACACAGAGGCACGTCCTCCCGGGGACACGCGCGCGCACACAGGTGCATGGCGAGCACACACCCGGGCAGAGGAAGCTTGCACACACGCGTGCATGCAGCCAGGCGCACAAGCTCAGGAGTCCGCTTCCAGGCCCTCAAAATACATGCCCCTACATACATGACGGTCACAGGGAACCAGGTGCACCCCCACAAACGTGCTCATGCAGGTAGTAGCTGCCACGTGTGCACGAGTGCACAGAGACCCAGGCTCATGCACTCCCATGTTCGCACACTCTTGCACACCAGGCGCACACACACATCCATACATCACTTCCCCCCTTTAAGTGCATCTCTCTTCTCCCATCTCCAGCTCTATTTGGCTTCCCCCACCTCCTGCTGCTTCCTCCCTCCCTCTCCTCCCCCTCCCCTCTCTCTGCAGACTCGACCCCCATGTGAACCCCCTCTTCTTACCCACCCCAGCTCTGGAGGCTCAGGCTTTCCTCCAGCCTGTCCCCGAGCGCCCTGCCCTCCCATCCTCCCGGGGCCTATTGTCTGGGCCTCAGATCTCTGAGCCTCCCGCAGGGCGCCGGCTTTTCATCCCCAGACAGCCCCGCCCAGCTCGGCCGGGCCGGGAGACCCCGTGTCATCCCCGGCCTGACCCCGCACTCGGCCCTCCGGCCGCAGAACTGGGCCGAAGAGGCAGGTCTGTAGCGGAAGCACACGCCTCAAAGGGCTGCCGGCCACCGCGGCCTCGCGCTTCCACTTTAATGTTAAATATAATTATGTGTCTGCACAGCGGGGAGATTGGCTGCAGGATTCTAACCGAGGAGGACGACTCTGGCCGCCGCCCAGATCGCTGGCGGCTGAGAACAGGCCTGCGGGCCTCAGGCCCCGCGGCTCCCAGCCCTGGGCGGCTGGCAGGTGCAGTCTGAGTCTGGCCTAGGCTGAGCCTGCCCCGGGTGTGAATCTGCCCCTCATGCGCACGTGCACACACACACACACACACACCAGAGCAGCTGAGCCTTTGGTGCCTCGGTTTCCCCATTGTCAGATGGGGCCAATGGAATCCCTACCTAGTGGGACTGCAGTGAGTATGAGCTGGGCATACCTAAAGCGCGTAGTACAGCAAGCAGCTGGCTAAACCGGCTAACTGTTATGAGCACTCAGTATGTGCTAGGCTGCTGTCACCAGGCCCTCTGGGCAGATAGTCTTGTTGGCCCTGTTTTACAGTTAAAGAAACTGGGGCACAGAGAGGGGCAGCCGCCTGCCTAGTCACAGGGTTTGGAATGGTGCAGGCAAGACTCAAAGCCGGGTCTGTCCCCGACACCAGAGCCCCTGCCTCCCCAACATGGTGGCTGGAGCAGGGAGAGACGGGGCACCCAGGAGACCCTGGCCCTAAGGCCCCCACCCCGACCCTGACCGGTACAGGTTCTTTGGACTCCTCCTCCAGAAACCAGCCTCCCAGGGGTCCACAGGCTCTTAAGAAATTTCTCCATCTCCTCCTTCCAAGTGACCAAGGAGGGAGGTGACTCAGCTCCCCAGCCTCCCCTCTGTTTGCCTAGAGGGAGGAGGCCAAAAGGGGACAAGGAGCAAAGGATGCAGCACCCAGGCCCTCCTCCCCATCCTAGGAGAGTGCTCAAGATACCCCATCTTGTGAGCCCCTCCCTGGATCCCCCAAAGGAGCTCCTCCAGAAGAAGGTGCCAGCAGAGGCTCACGGCCCTAGGCACAGGGGAACAGACAGGAACACCTCCGGGTACCTCCGTGTCTAGGATTCTGACCACCCCTGGGACAAGGGTCTGAGTCCATATATCCCCAACCCCACACCAAGCCCCCCAGCCAGCTGCTCCCGAGGTGGTCAGTGTAGGGCCCCAAGCCTCCCCGAGAGCCACCATCAGGCCCATTTCACAGTCAGAACAAGTGACTTGCCTGCGGTCAGCAGAGGGAGACTGACCCCAGGCCACTACCTCCATCCTCTGCTCCCTGCGTCGGAATCACGGTGACACCCCACGCATGGCTTATGCGGCTTCCCACAGTGAGGCCAGGGGAGCATCCCGCACCTGTGCCCCCAATGCAGAGACCCAGGCCCGGAGGGTTGCACTTAGGCAGCCGCTCCCGGGGCCTCCCCAGGCACCTGACCCCTGCCCCAACGCAGGGTGGAGAAGAGGCATTGGGCGTGGACCGAGCGCAGGCCCAACGGAGCTGAGTCCCCAGCCCCCTGTTCCCTGGCTCGGTGACCTTGAGCAAGGCCTTGCTGGGGTTCCCCTGCCTTCTCTGCAAAATGGGGGTGACAGCAGCAGCGACAGCAAGAACACCGATCGTGTCCCTCCCGCGGCCTGGGAGAGGCCAACGAGCTGAAGGGCTGAGCCTGCTGCACACAGGCGGTGCTTCCGGGAACACCCTCTACATTCTCCTTCTTCCCCTCCAGGCTGGGGTCTCCTTGAGGGGCAAGGACGAGATGGAGGCCCCTCCCCTCTGAGGCCCCACCCCTCCCGGCCCTGCGCCAAGCACACAGCAGGCGTTCAAGAAACGTTCATGATCTGAACCTCCTTCAAGCCACAGGCCAGCGAGGCGGGAGGGACCCTCAGCCCCTGGGGGGTGGGGGTGGGGGGGTCCTTCCTTTGGCCAAGAAGGAGATGGAGGCCCTGAGAGGCGAGGCCTGATTCCAAGGGCACGCAGTGGTCAAAGGGCGGCCCCGCTGGCTGGGGTTTGCTCCTCCATGGAGGCGCAGCTGCCAGCTCTTGTAATATTCATGCCTTAATATGACAATACCGATGCATTTGTTTTGGGCATAAATTAATCATCAGTCGAGATAGGAAAACCAGACAGCCCCTCGTGGGTGTCTCTTTGCCCAGCCCCACAGGCAGCTGCATGGAGACCCTCCCGGCTCCTCCCAGCAGCACAGCCTCCAGGGCCGCCTCCACCCAAGAGCCCTCCAGGATTCCCCCGGCCCACTCTCAACCTTGCCCAGCCCTGGGCTCAGGCCCCTGTACCTGGCACCCCTGCAGAGCCCACCCTCCTGGTTTAAACCCCCTGAGGAGTTGAAGCCCTGGGACCTACTAACCATCTCACCCTCCCCTCACCCTCTCTGTTCCAGATGCCCAGGCCCTCAGATGTCCGTTTGTCTCTGTCGCTGGGCCTTGGTGCCTGCTCTCCACTGCGGTGGCAGCATCACCATAAGGACGGGCTTATCCTGATCCCCCAGCCCCCAGGCCCTGGCCACCACCCCATGCCCCTGTCTTGCCTTCTTCCTGCACTGGCTGCTCTCTGATGCTGTCTTGGGAACTCACCACTGGTTTATCATCCACCTCCCCCACTGTGTGTTGGCTCCACAAGAGCAGTGACAGCACCAGCCACGTCCTCAGCTTTGACCCAGCACCCACGGCAGGCACTCTGGATGTTTGCAGGGAGAACAAACGGGGTGGAGAGCCCAGCGCGTGAGCAAGCTCTCAGCTTCCTGCCTAGCCTCCTCCACCACCACATCACCGCTGGGGGCACCCTAGGTTGGCTCTCAGCCCAAGCCTGACCTCCTCCAGGCAGGCAGCCGGGCCTGGGCCTATCCTGCATCCCAACCCTACAGTGGTCAGAGACTTGTGCCCGGCAGGATCCAGAGTCGCTCTTTCTGGTGGGCTGCATGGAGGCCTGGCCAGGTCAGAGGCTCTGGGACCACAGCCTGCTGGCACCCCATTGGCACCCCGATTCAGCCGAGGTGGAGAGGCCTGGGACCACACGGGCAGCGGGTGACAGAGCAGGGCCCAGATCCCGTAGCCTATGCCTTGGCCCCATCTCTGTCCCCAACCCCGTTTGCCCCAAGACACTCTTGGAGAGCAATAAAATAATTGTAACAAGAATAGTACAAGTGGCTGATGCTGACGGTGCACGTGGCAGGCACTGGGTTCAGCGCCCAGATATTGTCATTACCCAGACAAATGAAGCAATGCAGAGAAGGGACAACCTGGGGAGGCGGTGAGCTGCTAGTCCTCAGCTGTCACCTCTGGGGAAGTAGAGGAGGTGAGTGTTCTCAGATGCGCAGGTGCACACACGAACACACACATGCACACACATTCACAGTCTCCCACACACGTATGCACACACATATGCACACAGTCACATGTGCACACACATACGCACACAGTCACATGTGCACACACCCTCATACACACTACCATGTGCGTGCACCTACGCACATGCACACGCCCACGCATTCACACTCAGACACACGCATCTCACGGGCTGACCCCAGGGCAGTGCCAGGCGCAGAGCCTCCCTGACCCCAGCCGGGAAGCCGCATGGATCAGCTCCGCCCGGCGCTGACCCCCAGCCTGGCCCTGCCCTCGGCGCGCCTCCTGGGGCTCCATGTCAGAGGACACTGCAGGGGACACACTGACGGGCTCAGCCCTGTGCCTCCCCCCGCCTCTGCCCTGCACCCGGCTTCCTGTAGGCCTGGGCCCACCCCCAGCCGTGCCGTGAGCCTCAGTGACTGGGTGAAGGATGGACATGTGATCGCAGCCAGCCAATGAGAGGCAGCCCTAGGACTTTGGCTGGACCACCCTGCTCGCAGGAAGCTCCATTTCTGGGGGGCTGCTAGGCTGGCTGGTGGGGGGCTGCGCCAATGCCGGGCAAGGGCTTTGAGCTCCTTGGGTTCACACCTAGACCTTTCAGTCTCGTGAGTGAAAACCATCCCTTTTTTAACTGCAGACATCTTTGAGAGGGCGCTCAGTGCTCGCTGTGCCTTGGGGGTTCCACCACCTGGCTGGACAAAGACCACAGAGCCTCCAGAATCTGTGTCCCCTAAACTTCCTGAAGCCCCTTCCCTCTGCAGAACAGGGTGATCCTGGCCCATGGGAGCGGGGTGGAACCAAAGGGCGCTTGCAGGGGGCATTTTCTGCTTTCGTCCTGCTCATGTTCTCCCTTCCCTTGGGGACGCACCTCCGGGAAGGTGGGAAGGCGTGCCCTGCGCTCCGATGGCAGGAAGAAAGGGCAGCAGGGGGAGGGGGGGTCCCCACAGAGCCTCTCCGGGTTAAAAATAGCTTTCCCCGCGGAGGCCTCCCGGCTGCCACGATCAGGTCAATTACCCCCTGGTCCTCAGGGGGCACTGCCTCCCACTTCCCTGCACCACGGACAGGGTCTCTGACCCCAACACCCGCCCAGGCTCTGAAATGGCCAGTGGACCCCAAGAACCTATGGCAGAGAGTTAGCCTTCCAGGATGCTGTCAGCACAACAATCTCTCAGAAGGAACCAAGGGGCAGATTCCAAGCTGCGTGAACCTTTTTACGGCTGTATTTGCATTGGCAAAGCAATCGCTGGGATAGTTTGGACACAGTGCTGTGTGTGACGTGGCCCCCGGGAAGGGGCTCACCCCTCACTGCCTAGGCCTGGAGCCCCCGGGCTCGGCAAATCTCTGCTCCCCACTTCCCGAGCTTGACCTCCCTGGGCCTCGGAGCCCCTGTGGGGGACGTGGGAGGTGCATGGCCACTGTTCTGTTTTGTTTGAATTTTGTGCTGAAAGAATTTATTGCTTTGACACTTTTTTTTAATTGAATTTTTTTTAATAATATAATAAAGTCCAGTGCCCCTGCCACATGGTGGTCAATGGTGTCTGGAGGGCAGGAAGCCAGCCCGGGGGGGCCCAAGCTCCTTCCAGGCCGCCTGGCTCAGGCACTGCTCGGAATTTGTTGGGAGACGAAAGAAGAGGCCGCCGGGCAGGGCTCTGAGGCTCCACGGGCTGAGCCAGTGCCTGAGTGGCCATCTCCGGGCCTTGTTCTTCCTGTCCGTGAGGCAGCCTCCGAAAGCTCCAGCTGGCCCTGGCCCCTGTGCTCTGGGCCTCCGTGAGCTGGTCCAACTCTCCAAGGCAGCTGTTTGCTCTGCAGGGAAGCTGCTGGGCGCCCGGCGGGAGCAGGGGAGCGGCTGGGGCCAGGCCCAGGCAGCCACCAAGGCGCGGAGCCCAGGAGCCCAAGAACGAGTCTGGAAAGCCGGTTGGGCCAGAACGGACGGCGTGGGAGCCCAGCTCTCCGGCCTCTGACCCTGTGGGACACAGCTGGAGACCTGGACCGGCCCGTCACTGAGGTCCATTCCCAGGGACCTGCCAGGGCAGGAAGCTTCTATTTATAGAAGCACCCATGGCAGGGGCAGTTCTCAGGGACAGGGGAGGGGACCGGGTTTTGGGGGCCCCAGCCCTTGCCTGGGAGGACTCGAGAGAGCCACCCGCTCTGCTCTCAGCTGCGCCTTCCTCCCTCAAAGCCTCAGTTTCCTCGACTGTGGAAGGGGCAGGTAGTCCCTGTGGGTTCACTGCTGCCCAGCACTTGTAGGTCTTGGAATATTCATCATGGGAGCAAATGGGTAGGGCCGAAGTCCCAGGAGATGGAGGCCGAGAAGGACCAGCACGGCATAGGCAGTGCTTCCCACAGGGCTGTCGGGAGTGGCCTGCTGGGCTCTAAGGGGTTGTGATCCCTCTCCCACAGATCGGGGGCCCCCCGGCTCTCCATCCCCGGCCTGTCCAGCCTCACCCGGAACCCTCCTTTCCACGCACACCCGCACCTCCTCCAGCCTGGGTCTCCCTGCTCGCCACCAGGGCTCGGCCCCCAGCGCAGTCTGGTCGCAGCTGGCCAAGCTGAGAAGACACATCCCCTTCGCCCCAGGATGCCCATGCCTGGGAATGCATCCCCCGGGGTGCTCACTCAGGGGCAAGGCAGCATCCAACACTGCCCGGTCTGTGATGGCAGAAGGCGGAAAGAAACCTGCACCAGCACATCCCAGGGAAGGCAAAGACCAGAGGGCAGCTGGGTGCTGAGCAGCACACAGTCCTGGGCAAGAGGCCACGAGGGCTGAGGGTGGCCATGTGCCCACAGCAGAGCAGCTCCCGGCGTTTGCTGGGTGCTCAGTAAATACTTGCGCAGTGACTCCACCTGTCCCAGCAGGGAGAGTCCTTTAAGACCCAGTGAAAAATCACCATGCAGAAGAGAGGGTCCTGAGCACCACTGCTGGAATTAAAAATAAAAAAAGTGTAGATATGAACATACACATGTGCTTGATAGAACATTCCAGTAAGAGACACAAGAAACTGGCCTACAGGAGGGGAAACTGGGAGGTAAGGGAACAGGAGGGAGACGAGCTATTCTATGTCAGTCCTTTGTATCTTTGTACCATGTTTAAGGAATAAATGTATGGAAATTTTAAAAGTTCTAAATTTTTTAAAGAGCCGAAAACCGAGGGAAGCGGGAGACGTTGCCTTCCGTGGCTCCCCATCACCCCAGGAGGCTGCTCCAGGAAGCCCCTGCTGCAGCTCCTCATCCCTGGCCCCTGCTCCCCACCCTGGCTCCGAAACCCGCTCCCCGCACCCTGTTCTAGGCCCTTGCTCGGCGCTGCCTCGAGCTGCTCTGACCCCGTCCTGTCTGCCCTGATGAATCCACAATCGAGTGTCCTGGATTTCACAGATGCGCAGGCGGATGGGCTCTGGGGCCCAGGGAAGGCACGCGCTGCCCCTGGAAGGCCTGTGGGGTCCCGCCAGCACCCCTCTGCCCGGAGCGCCCTCCCTGAAGCGCCCTCCCTGAAGCGTCCTGGTCGGCTCAAGCCGGGAACTGGTCCACGCAGACGGATCTGGCCCCAGAGCAGAGGGAGGCCCTGCCCCTGCCTGGCCTGGCCATCCACGAGTGCAATTAGTATCAGCTCCACTTAAAATCCATTAACCTGCCCGGGAAGGGGATGATAAATATAGAATCAATTTTAAGTCCTCGGAGCCCAGCATTCCCACCCCAGCCCGGCCCCAGGGGATGTCCTTCCGCGAACACAGAGGAGTCAGCAAAGACCCTCTGAGATGGGTCGAGCATCTAGGAACCCTGCCTGTGTGTGAGGCAGAGGCAGCATGGGCTCCAATGACAGACGGCCTTGGGCTCAAATCCTGGCGCCACTGTTATTCACTTGCTGTGTGACCTTGAGCAAGTTACTTAACTTCTCTGTGCCTCAGTGTTTTCCTTGGTAAAATGGGAAAAAGCCGTGAGTGGTTGTGGCTGTGCTAGGATCAGATGCGATAGAGAAGAAGTCTGCACACAGCCAGCGTGCCATAAAGGCTAGCTGCCATTACTTTTGCCACCGCTATTAATTAAATATAATACCACTACTGTTACTACCCCTGCAAGAAGCTCTAGAGCAGTTAGCCTGGGTCCCTGGATTGAATTCAGGGGGGTCTGTGGATTTGAGTCAGAAAAAATCATTACTTCTACTAACCTGCCGACGGACGCAGGTTTCCTTCCTCTGTGACTGAGGCACTGGATCCGGCACCATCGGCAAAGCCTGCGACTTTGTCACAGCAGAAATCACAAATGGATCCATATCCTGTTACCAGGCATCTCAAAACATCACCTACATTCACCGTTGGTTCAAAACTATGATCAACTCAGACAGATACCGTCACCAAAGTTCTGCTCAGGCTTTCTCTCCACAGCCAGGAGGTGGAAGCGGCCCAAGTATCTGTCAGACAAACGGATGAACAATACGTGGTCGATCCCAACAGTGGAATATTATTCAGCCATAAAAAGGAAGGACATTCTGATCGTTCTACAAGATGATGAACCTAGAGAACACAATGCTCAATGAAGCAAGCCAGTCACAAAAGGACAAATATTGTATGACTCCACTTGTGTGAAATAGCTAGAATAAGCAAATTCATAGAGACAGAGAGCAGATGATAGTTTACCAGGGCAGAGGGTGGGTATTGGGAGTTATTGTTTAATGGGTACAGAGTGATAAAAATTTTGGTTAATGGATGTTGGTGATGGGAGCCCAATATTGTGAATGTACCTAATGCCACCGAATTATACAAGTAAATATGGTTGAAATGACAGATTATATATATAACCACAATAAAAAGTTTTAAAATTATGGTTAGAGTTAAACCCGCCATTCAATCTTGTTATCAATGCAGTAATTAAAAAGTAAATATTTTACTGTATCACAAATTTGCTTTTAAATATCTCAATTTTTAAAATACTCTGTGTGTTTTATTTGGTGCACATAAAACCAGATTCTGAGGAGGGTCCATGGCACCCCTGGGGTGGCATCGTGAGGGGTAGGACCCACCACCAGGTGGGGACCGGGGCCCTGGCCTGGCCCTTCTGCCACAGGCCACAGGACCGAGCCAGCCCCTTCTCTCCGGGGCCTTCGGGGGTCGTCCGAGATCTGTGCCACGACCCCCACAAGGGCAAGGAGTGAAAAGCAGAGCTGGGGTGGGACAAGCCCCCCACATCCAGGCTCCCCAGGGCAGGTGGCGAGTGGTGGAGGTGCAGGGCTGCCCACAGGTGGGGGGCCTTCCAGTGTGGGTGGTGGGTGGCACAGAGGCAAAGCCCCTCCTCACCTCCCCCAAGCAGGCAGCTCAGCTGAGCACGCTTCCTGGAAGGCAGCAGACAAGGCTGCTCTGGGAGATAGTGAGCACCACATCACAAGAGGTGTGCAAGTGTCCATGTTCTCGGTCCCTGAGTGGGGGGGCTCTGGTCAGCTCGTCCTGTGGGAGAAGGCAGGCGGGCGTGGTTCCAGGGATCGGACTGTCCCGGGCACGGCCACGGGGTCAGTGCTGCCAGCCGGTGTCCATTGTGCAGGGCTTAGGCGCAAAATGGGTGCAGTGAGGGAAGAAAGATGGGGAATTCAGGCTTTGTCAGCACATAGCTCATGCTGGGCGGGGTGGGGTAGGCCCCCGCTCTGGGGCAGGCCCCCTCCCAACATTGCCGAGAGGAGATTGAGAAAGGATTTTTGTCGTTTTGCTTTTGAATGATTTCCCTTTAAGTCTGGCCGCGCTGTGCACATCCCTAGGGGGTCCTGCCATGGAAAACACTCAGGCTGCAAATCATTCCCAAATGGAAAAGACAGAGCCTCTAAGACGGCATCTGGGAGCAGCGCGGAGCCCTTCTGAGTTTCAAAGCCAGTTCAGGGTGCACGCCTTGGCACCTGCCCTGCTTTTCACAGCCCAGAGCCCAGGTCTGGGGTCTCGGTCCCCAGGGCCAGCGCTCCCCTGGGGCCCAGTAGGGAGCAGCCCCCAGCTTCCTGCAGCCTCCACGGGGGGGAGACCAGGGGTGGGCCGGGCACGGGGCGGGGGGCAGGCGGCACCCCAGGACCCGGGAGAACGGCTGCTCTGTTCGGTCCACACGCCCCCTCCTCTCAGGCCTCGAGGCTCTATGCAATCCCAGGGCTCCCACCTCACTTGCAGCCCCGAGGCTCCCCTTCTCAGGCTCTCCTTTCTGGGGCACCTTGTTTAACACACGTTTTTCTCTGCATCACTGAACACCGCGTGACGCACATATCGTTTACTTATTTATGAGGCTGCCCGGCTCCGTGAAGTCAGGGATTTTTGTCTGTTTGCTGCTGTATCCCTACCTAAAAGTGGGGACATACATCTTTGTTTCAAGAACAGAATCTTCTTGACCACACTGCAAGGCCAGCCCCAGCTCCCCCTTTCTAAAGAGAAGGGTCCGGAGGCTCAGAGAAGTGGCTCACCCAGAGCTGCTCTGGAACTGGCCTGGTTGTCAGTGGACACTGAAGGCCAACTGTGTGCCAAGCACGTTGCAGTTGTCAGCTTGTCCCCATGAGGAGAGGAACAGGATGTCCCTTTACCCAGGGGTGGGAGGCCCTGCCGGGCTGGCCCCTGCTTCGCCACCCCGTCTCGGGTGCAGGCCCCAGATTCTGGGGCCGGGCAGGGACGGGCTCCTTTGTCTGCCGTGAATCTCGCCCTCCTGCCCACAGCCTCCCTGCCAGTCAGGCCACTGGGCACCAGCATCACGCAGAGGCCTGGGGATGGCTCCTCGGGGCCAACTGCAGCTGTCAATGTCAGCTGGGAGCTGCTCCTCACACGGTCCCCCTTCCCGGGGGCTGGGGCATAGGAGCTCCTGAGACACCCAGATGGGGTCCCTAACTCTGGCGTGGTGAAGACCCTGCCCTGAAGAGGGAGACAGGCTGAGCTGGCCTGGGTGCAAGTCTGGACTCTACCCCTCCTCAGCTGTGTGGCCTTGCTGAGTCATTTCAGAACTCTGAGACTCAGTTTCTCCACCTGTGAAGTGGACACAGAAATGTCTCCTTTGTAAGGGCACACGGGAAGCAATAAATGATAGTTTATTATTATCACCATCATCCTAGCCACCCACTCATCCATCCATCCATTCTTCATCCATCCTTCCATCCTTCATCCATCCTTCAATCCGTCCATCCACCAGTCAAGCCATCCACTGTCTATCCATCCATCAATTTATTCAGTCCATATATCCATCCATTCATATATCCATCCAGATACCCATCCAACCATCCATCCATCCATTTATCCAGCCATCCCTCCCTACTTCCATTTGCCCATCTGTCCATCCATCCACCTAATCATTCATCCATCCACTTATTTGCCCATCTGTACATCTAAAAACTCGTCCATCTCTTTACCCATCCTTTTGTTCTTCCATCTACTCATCCATTCATCCATGCATCATCTGTCCATTGTTTGCCCATACATCTGTCTGTCCATACATACATACATACATACAAACAAATGTACATCATCCTGCCATCCATCTACCTGTCCATCCAGCCATCTGTGCATGATCCACCTATCTGTCCATCCATCCACCCACCCATTCATCCATCTGCTCCTTCATCTTTCTGCCCACCCATCTATTTTCTTTCCTCATTATTTACAACATCAGCTTCCTCACTCATTTTTTTATCTTCAAAGATTCTTCTAGCTTCTGATCCCAACCTTCTCAGCAAAAACTCCCTCCCTCATCCCCCTGCTGACAGATTCAAACCCAAACTTCAAAAGTAGCTGGGCCTTCACCCTTCCATGAACCCAGTGGAGCCAGGGAGATGGCTACCAAAATCAGTGGGTAGGGGGGAAGGGGAAGAGGGGGAGGGCAATGAGCCAGAGAATAAACGATCAGAGACTGAATGAATCAATGAAGGGACGAGGGCAGAGGTTGAGGGCACCACCCTGCTCTCCCTTCTCTCCCCTCTCTCCCCAGACCTCCGGGGCCGGCCTACCTGTAAGACGGGAGATTCTCCCCCCGGGCTGCAGCCTGCAGGCCCCCCCACCCCCGCCTCAGTTCCCGGCTCAGGCTCAGCTGCCTCTTTCCTCCTGAGCCCCCTCCCCTGCCGGGCTGCCCAGGGACAAGAATGCTCTTTCCTGACACTCCAGCAGAGCCAGGTTGCTGGGCAGGACCCCCGCACACCCCTCCCCACCTGGGAGACTCTAGGCTGTCCACACATGTGCACGCACATGCATACGTGTACACACTCATGCGCCTGCATGCACACGCACAGCCTGGGAGCGTCCCTGCGTCACAGATGGGGCAGGGGCGGCCTCCGGGCTCCTGCATCCAGCGGCCAACCCACCCCTGTGAATTCAATCACGTTTTCACAGATTCACCCAGAATTTCAGGGTGTGAGATGCACAGTGGTAACTAAGGCTCTGCTCCTCCTCTTCGCTTCCCAGGTCCTGGGCCAGGCTCCTGGGTGGGGGTGTCTGACCTCACCCAGCTCCCCGGGGCTCCCCTCTGCCAGCTGCCTCCCAGACTTGGGGTTCAGGAATGTCAGTCCCACTCACCTCATACAGACGGGGAAACTGAGGCCTGGGTGGGGGCTGGTTTTCCCAAGGGCCTGCGGGAAGTGAGGTCAGCATGGAGGGAACAGGGAACGGCTGATCAGGGCCACCAACGATGGGAATAAAGCGTTTCAGGGGTGAAGTCAGCGGAGGTGGCGGCCCTGGGAGGGGAGAGCCATGGGCCCGCAAGGGCCCTTTGGGAATGAGAGGCTCGACGGGACCACGGGGGTGTGAAGGGGGGTCCTCTGGCCAATCGAGAGACCTCCTGGGCCAGGTGGAGCTGGGACTTCATTAGGGGGCCGTAGGGAGCTAGGGGAGAGGATTTACTGCAACCCCCCAGGCGGAGGTAAACGTGGGGCAGCCCTCCCAGGGGAGCCCCTTCTCTTGCGTAGCCAGACGACCTCCCGTCCCCCCATCACGGCGAGGAGCAAGGGTCTCCAGTCCCTGGGGTCCCCACCAAAGGACCCACCTCCTGGCAGGTCTTCCAGCCCCACTGGCCCCCAAAGCCTCGCACCCACAAAATCCCTTGGTAGCTCTCCCGGCCCGGAGAAGGGCAGCCTCCCCTCAACCCGCGCAAAACGTCCACCCCACCCCCGCCCAGCACCGCACACGGCTCAGCCTTGGGAGTGTCTGCGGCTCCCCCCACACGGCGGGCTCATTGTAAAATAATTGAGCACTTGTAACAGTTTTCTCCTCAAGGATCCCAATTAAGGCGTCACTTTACACGCGTCCTCCCTCAGCAACAGTCCTCCCCTCCCCAGGGCTAAAAATACAGCAACAGTGCCCGCTCTCTGCCTCGCCTGCCCCCCACGCCGCCTCCCCTATGTCCCTGCCCCTGGGGGTCAGGTCCCTTCCCGGGAACAAGCGATCCCACTCTCGGGGCCTCGGCTTCTCCACCCGCGAAAGCCAGAGTGAGCCGGAACTGCCGTTGTTCATCTCCTCGGCTGTTTGTGTTTTTCCTGGCCCTTCCCTACCTCAGCCACAGGTTGGCTGCTTCATTTTTTGTTTCTTAACTTAGTCATTGTCGTGCATTCAATGAGCGCCCATCGCCATTCGTTGTTTCCTTCAAGGAACTCCAAGGAAAGATGCTCTGATGGAGGGAATTTAGGCACCGCATCAGGACAGTTCGCGGATATTTCTGGAGGAAGCACATGGAAAAAGACTGATGTTAAATGGGTTCTTGCTCAGCCACTGTGGCTGTTGGGGTTGTGTTTGGCTGCGTGTAACAGGCTCCTGAGTGGCTAAACCGAGGAGGGGCTTGTTTTTCCCAGGTGACACAAGGTCAGGAGTAGGTGGTCTAGACGTCCCAGGAAGTCATCAAGAACTCAGCTCTTTCAAGGCTGCCACCTTCACCATCTTCAACATGTGGCTTCAACCTCACGGTCGCAAGATGGCTGCCACGCCTCCAGCCTTTACGTCTGAGATCCAGGCAGGACACAAGACAAAAAAGGGACCTGCCAGTTCAATCTGCTGCTTTGCATCAAGGAAAATTCTGCTCCTACCTCACTGACTGCAAGGCCTTTACTGACTCGAGCACAGGTGGGGCAGAGGTCCAGGCGGTCTGTGGGATCATTAGCCTTAGGGGACAGCTCAGCTCAAGGAAGAACTATCTAACAGCTGAGGTTGTCAAAGATGGAGGGAGGAGGGGCTGCCTCAAGCAGAGGCTGGTGGGGGCAGAGGTTGAGGCCACAAGGTGAGAGGTCAGGCCCCACTGAGCTGGTGGAGCCCCCGTCACGCTCACCGGGACCCCCTGATGCCCCCTTGGCAGCCCTGGAAAACGAGCCAGATCATGGCCCTGCCGTGGATCCTCCAATAGCTGTCCTTCGCACAATAAAAATCCCAGCTCCCTGGTGAGCCAGACACCAAAGGACAAACATTGCAGGATCTCACTTTTATAGGCACCTGGGAAAAGCACATTCACTGATGCAGAGGGAGCTTACAAGTTACCGGGGGCTGGGGTGGAAGAGGATTGGGGAGTTACGGTTACAGGGGCAGAGTTTCTGTCTGGGGGATGAAAAGTTTTGGTGATGGGGGCACGACAGCACCAAATTATACAATAAGCTCATGAAACCGAACATGAGTATGGTTAAAAATGGGAAGTTTCGTGTGGCCAATGTGCCACCACAATAGAAAGTTTAAAAATCCGAGGTCCTCACCCCGATGTCAGGTCCCGGCCCTCCTGCCCTTGCTCGCTGCAGCCACACTGGCTTCCTCCCTCTCTCTCACCTCAGGGCCTTTGCACGTGCTTTGCCCTCTTTCCGGAACGCTCTGCCCCTGCTCGTGCCTTGCCAGCCTCTGTGTGCCATCCTGGCTGCCTCCAGGGTCTCCCACTCAGAGATGCCGCCCCACCCCTTGGATTGAAGAGCGTCAGGGAAGGGCCACGTAGTTTGTTCCATCCCTGATACGGCACCTTTCCTTTCTGAAACTGTCCTGTTTGCTTCTTTCATGTTCCACTGGCTGTCCCCAGGTCTAGCATGCGGCAGGAGCACAAAAGCAGTTTGTTGGGTGCATGAATGAACCGTATACCAGGAGGTCCAGGGTCTTTGCCCTCTGCCCAAGGTCTGACGCTTTGTTGCTCAATGAATGTTTGTTGATTGACTGATTGACCGACGTGGCTACTCCTGGCGAAAAAGGCAGCTGTCTGTTCACATACGCAAGGGGGAGGGGGAATCAGAGAACAGCGTAAAACTCCTATGTGGCACGGTGGGAAGGGGGCCCTCGTGCTGCGGTCCCGGCCCCACGGCCCATGTCTGGACCTGCCGCCACACCTGGGTTCCAGATCCCCACCCGGCTCTCAGCTGCCAGCCTTCCCTTTGCTCTGTCCCCTGCAGCTCTGTGAAGGTCAGCTGCTGCGACCCAGGCCTGTATATGGGGACCCCCGAGGCCTGTCGGGTGCTGGCCCGAAAGGGCGGAAGCTCTGCCTGGAGGTAGAGCCCGTCCTGAGCCGATTGTGGGTTGGGAAGCAGCAGGAGGGAGCAGGGTGGCGGCCGGGTGCTAATGGCTGCTAATGGCCTCAGGGCTGGGACCTAGTGACCCAGGGCTCCCCCGGGGGCTGCTAACTGAGCTATGGAGCTAATGGGGGGCTCAGAGCTCCTCCTGCAAGCCCTGCCCCCTCGGTCTAGGCTCACCCAGGCTGCTCAGTGGAAGTGCAGGGGGGAGGAAAGAGCCCACTAGGAATGAGGGAGGGTCCCCCCCACACCACCCCCGGCCCCAGCGCATCCATCCCTGACAGGAGAGGGAGGCTGGGCCCACCCGTCCCCAGCCCAGCAGGCTGCAGGGGATCCCCGGAACCTGTAGGCCCAGTGGCAGGAGCGGGGAGAGGAGACACGAGGCAGCCCCCAGGAGGCCAGCGGAAGTGTGGGTTTGGGTCTGTCTGGAGGGGGCAGTGGGAGGGGCTCATGCTGGGCACTTTGGGTCCCGTGTTAGAAAAATCTCTGGGGTCCAGGGATGACTGTGGGGGCCGACGCGGCGAAGAAGAGAGGAAGGAGGTGGAGGGATGGACAAGTGGATGGACAGACAGACGATGGAAGGACGAGCAAGTGTATGGAAAGGCAGACGAAAGGGTGGATGGATGAGGGGTGGGTGAATCGAGGGGAGGACGAGCACATTATATTCACCTTGATAATAAAATAGTTCCCTTACTTTTAAGGAGGAGGGGCTCCTGAAGGCAAAGCCAGGGCTCACGGAAGTTGGATGCGGTGGGAACATTGGCCCGGCAGCCCCTCTCTGCTTCCCCCCAGGGTCCTTGATCTCCGCTGCCCTCCCCTCCTGCAGGAAGCCCTCCAGTGCTGGCTCAAGGCCTCCTCCGGGCACAGAGCCCCTTGGGGAGGGGAAGCCACAGCCCCCACCTGGTGTGTGCCTGACCCCGACTGTGTGCTCAGCTCCTCGTGACCTGCGGCTTCTCACCCTCCCAGGGGGGCACCCACCATCCCGTTTCCAGCTGAGGAGACCGAGGGCCTGAGCGTGGCCAGCCCAGCCAGCGAGCAGCTGCAGCTGGAGGTCAGGGGCCCGAGTGGGGCTCATGGAGACAGGTCCGGGGCCGGAGGCGGCAGCGTCATGGTCAAGGGCAGCCACACCTGATTGGCCCTCCCTGCTCTGGGGCCCTGGGGAGCGTCCTCAGCCACCCTGAGCTTCGTCTTCGGTCATTGTCGCCCGCTGGGGTCCAGGTCCTTCGGGGACACTCATAATTACCAACATCACGTTCCCCCAGCTGGCTTCCAGGATCCCCCAAATCCCGGCAGCAGGGTCCGTGGGAAGAGCTGGGCTCGGCAGACCTGGGTCAGTCTCGGAGTGGCCGTGGGCAGGCAGGGGCCGCCGGGCTGTGGGCCTGCAGGTGGAGCGTTTCTGGTGGGTTGGCAAGGAAGGAGGGGCCGAGGGGCCTGGTGGGTCAGCCAAAGGCTCAGCTCAGGCCAGATGGCACGGTCCTGCCCCACGTCACGGCCGGGAGGTGCCCCTGTGAGAAGAGGGGCCAGTGGGGTGCCAGAAGCGAGGCGGGAAAGACGGGGGTGGCATGCACTCATTCGTGCATCCACTCATGGACCCTGGGGGCAGAGCCGTGTCCAGAGGACACCAAAGCTGCTGCCTCGTGGGGCTGACATCCAGCGCAGGAGACGCCCAGCAGGGGAGGAGCAGACTGGAAAGGAATCTCGAGCCCGGGGCCGCAGGTCAGCAAGGCCTCCGTGACCTGAAGCTGCTGCAGACGTCCACCGTCCTGGTGAGGGCAGTGGCAGGGGGCGGGGTGCAAGCCCAAGGCCTGGAGACGGGGTGAGCGGGAGCGTTCAGGAGGGAGGCCGGGAGGGCGGCCCAGCTGGGAGTTTGGATTTCATTTTTCGTGCTCAGGGGGGCTGGTGGGTTTTCAGCCGGGGCGGGATGCCTTTTTTTTTTTTCTTTTTATTGAGCTAAAATTCACATAACAAAAAATTAACCATTTTACAGCATACAACTCAGCAGCACTTGGTACATTCACAACGTCATGCCACCATTGCCTCTATCTGGTTCCAGAACATTCACTTCAACCCCAAAAGGAAACCCCAGCCCCATTAGGCCGTCACCCCCACTGCCTTCCCCCAGCCACTGGCAACCACTGATCCACTTTCTGTCTCTGTGAATTCGTCTGTAGGGACATTTCCCGTGAATGGAAACACAACACGTGACCTCATCTCACCCACGGGAAGTCTCCAAGGTCATCGGAGCTCCCGGCTGCAGCTGATTCCACCGTGCGATGGACCCCAGCGTCCATCCATCATCCGCAGACCGGCGCTGGTGACGGTGAACAGGCTGCTGTGAACGTCCGAGTGCACGTGTCCGCTCGAGGCCCTGCTGTTGATTCTTTGGGGCATATACCTGGGAGTGGGGTTGCCGGGTCGTGTGGCAATTCCGGGTTTAACTTTCAGAGGAGCCACCCAACCCAGTTCCATAGCAGCTGCAGAGATGCCCCCTTTGATGATTTAAACCACCCCCATCCCCAGCTCCCACAGGAGAGGAGACTAGATGGGGCAAGGGTGGCAGAGGGTGCCAGGTGAGCCCGAGGCAGATGAGCACGGGCCAGGTGAGCACGGGCCAGGTGAGCCCGAGGCCAGGTGAGCACAGGCCAGGTGAGCACGGGCCAGGTGAGCCCGAGGCCAGGTAAGCACAAGGCCAGGTGAGCAATGCCAGGCCACCAGGGGAGGCTAGTCTGGAGGTTCTCAGGTACAGCTGGAGGATCCTGGGGGCGGGATGGGGGAGGGGAGTGGCCCGAGGTCCAGTCTCGCCTCAGGGCATCCGCACTCTCTGTTCCCTCTGCCCGGGAACGCTGTACCTGCAGGGAGGCTTGTTCCATCCTTGACCTGCTTCCCGGCTCTCCCTCACCAGGGGCCTTTCCTGAGCCCAGGGACAAGTGCAGCCCCCCAAGCCCACCAATGTGGGCCCCTCCCCCACCCCTTATTTTTCTCCAAGGCACCTGTCGCCACCCAACGAATGTCAGTCTCCCCAACTCGTAGGTCAGCTTCCCCAAGGCCGAGATGTTGGCTTGTCCTCACTGGGTCCCTAATCCCATGCGCTAGGCCTCGTACACAGTAGGTGCTCAATAGGTGCATAGGCCAGGGAAGGGGAATTGCATCTGGAGACAAAAACCATGAACAGGGGAACTGACACTTACTCGTTCATCAAGTTCATCCATTCAGCAGGTATCTATTGAACACCTTCTGTGTACCAGGCTCATCTCTGGGCCCAGGGGTTGTGGCTCCAGAAGGGAAGACAACAGACACGTGAGTGCGTCATGGAAAACAGGTGACTCAGGCAGTGGAGAGGACTGGGGCAGATAAGAGCAGGCCATGGGGCTGGGGCTGGGGGAGGTGAGGTGTCCGTGCCCTTTCCACCGATGGGAAACCCAGGCTGGTGGGAGGAGCTGCACACACAGCGTCTCGGAGCCTCTCGGGACTGGGCATGGGGTCCTCGCTGGTTGGAGGACCTGGGATCTACTGGGCTCCGGGATGGGCTGGGGGCCTCCTCCCCAGGGGTACCCCCCTTTCCCCACAGCCTGCAGCCCACAGCCAGGTGGGAGGCGAAGCCTGGGGCAGCTGCCACCCGGCTCCGTCTGCTCTGGGAGAGGTTCAGGGGTCCCTGTGCAGCTGGGCCCACAAGCCCCGGCCCCCTCCCCGGAGACCCTGCACATCCCTGACGGATAAAGGTCTGGCGCTGCTGGGCTCAGCTGGGGATGTTAGGAAACCAGACACCAGAGGCCACCCCTGGGCCCCTCACCCACTGCCGCCCACCGTCCACTCCACCCACCTTCCACTCTCTCCAGGCCAGTGGGGCCTCCTGGACCTACAAAGTGTCTCGGGGCTGCCTGAGGCCTCAGGGGGACGGGCGGGAGGGAGGGGGCAGCACCATGGGGTCCCTGGAATCCCACAGTCCCACCAGCCTTTCCTCAGCCTCAGTTTCCCCCTAAGACAGGAGGAGGCTTGTCAACATTCCCAGGAACCCCAGGGGACCCTGCTTTGGGAAGCCCAGGCCAGCTGGCTCTGGGTGCCAGCAGATCCCGTGGGCTGCCCTTTGGCCTCGGTTTTCTGGGGAACCACACAGACCCCAACCCTGGGCTCTTTGGGCCCTTTTTACCTCGGCTGCGAGTTTGGGCAGAGGGAAGCCTGGGGCCGAGTGGCTGGCGTCCATCCTGTTGCTCTGTCTGGCTCCCCCAAGCCCTGGG
Source organism: Bradypus variegatus (assembly GCA_004027775.1). Taxonomy (NCBI): domain Eukaryota; kingdom Metazoa; phylum Chordata; class Mammalia; order Pilosa; family Bradypodidae; genus Bradypus; species Bradypus variegatus. The sequence continues at coordinate 5,918 of PVKY010002327.1, read as the reverse complement.
TCCGGGCTCCACCCAGTGCCACCCAGGCCGCGTCCCCACTCTGGCCCAGCCTCCAAGTCACCCCCACTTCTGCCTGAGCTGCTCTGGGGAGCAAGTGGGGTGCTGGGCGGGGGGCAAACTGCCGGGCATTGTGGGGAGCAGGTGAAGACCTGGGTGCCCCCTGCCTGAGCACCATGAGGATGCCCTCCCCCTCCGAGCCCCGGGTCAGCTTTGCCTGGTTCTGGGGTCGGGGGCTGCTCAGCAGCCCCCGTGGGGTCCCTCGTGTGCAGACGGTGGTGATCCCAGGAAGGGTGGGGACGCTCTCGGGCCCCGCACCTGGTGCTGAGTCCACAGTGGGACACCCGGGGGGATGCTTGGTGGGGAGGATGGCACCCGGAGGACGTGTTCCCACTGGGGACACGGACACCTAGCTCCCTGCCCTCCCCCAGTCACCCTCCCTCCTGCACCCCTGGAGCCTCAGTTTATCTGGTGTCCAGTGGGGACGGACCAGCAGCCCCCTGCCCCCACTGCTCCGAGCCGGCCGGTCACCTCCCCGTCCCCACTGGAGGGCAGAGGGGCTGGAGGACAGAGGGGGCGCGTCCATGCCCAAAATAGCCAGACTGGCAGGATGATGGAGGCGGCGGGCAGGCGCGGGCGGTAATTGATCGCTCTGCGGGGCCATGAATAAAACAGCACCAGCTCCGCTCCCGTTAATTACTTGTTAAGAGGGGCTGGGTCTCCGCTGCGGGCACCTGGCCCTCCTCTCAGGCAGGAGAAGACCCCAGCCTCGTCCCCCTCTCCCCCCCACACCCTCCTTGGCTCCCCAATACCCGGACAAGCTCCGAGACCCTCACTGAGGTCACTGGCCAGGCCATCTTGCTCGGCTCCCCATGTGGCCTCCAGCCCCCCGTTCCCACACCTGCCGGCACCCTGCTTCCGCCTGTGCCAGTTTCACCCCCAGGTTGCCCCCCTTCTCCCAACAGGAGACTGTTGGGGATCAAACCCCACAAGTCTTGGTCCTCAATTTCAATGTTTTATTGTAGTAACACACATGCAACTCGAAATTTCCCCATTTTAACCACTTCTGAGTGTACAATTCGATGGCATTAGTTAGCTTTAGGGCATTGTGCTCCCATCACCAACATCCTTTACCCCAAATTTTTTATATCACCCCAAACAGAAACTCTGCACCCATTAAGCAGTAATTCCGCCTGCCCCGCTCTCCCCAGCTCCTGGTAACCGGTAACCTACTTTCCGTCCCTATGAATTTGCTTATTCTAGATATTCCATGTAAGTGGACTCATACAATATCGCCCTTTTGTGTCTGGCTTATTTAATGAGTGATGTCCTCAAGCTTCATCGACGTTGCCTCATGGATCAGAATTTCACTCCCTTTTACAGCTGAATGGTATTTCACTGCACATGTAAACCACATTTTGTCCATCCGTTCATCTGTCGGTGGAGACTTGGGTGCTTCCACATAAGGCTGCTGGGAACATTGGTGTGCAAATATCTGAGTCCCCAGTTTCAGTTCTTTTGGATATAGAACAAGAAGTGGGACCACCGGGTCATGTGGTAAATTCTATGTTTAACTTCCCAAGAACCGCCAAACTGTCTCCCAGAGCGGCCTCATCATTTTACATCTGCACCAAGACGGATAAGGCTTCCGGTTTCTCCTTCTCCGCACCCTCGCCAGGCCCATCCTCTTCGGCTATTTTAGCGGCGGCCGTCCTGCTGGGGGTGAGGTTGCGTCGCACTGTGGTTTGATTTGCGTCTCCCTGACGGCCGGTGAGGCTGAGAGCTTTCCCTGTGCTGTTGGCCATTTGTGCATCATCTTGGCAGAAACATCTGTTCAAGTCCTTTGTCCATGTTTTAATCGGCTGTTTGCCTTTTTGTTGTTGAGTTGTAAGAGCTCTTTATGTATTTATGATCAGGTAAACGGTTAGCGATTATTTTCTCGCCTTCTGTAGGATGACTGCGTCCACACAGCGGGCGTGAACCCCTTTGTACACAGGGCCTTTGGGAGACGCTGTTAGGGGTAAGCTGTGGCCCCGCGGAACTGGGCGGGTCTCAGGCCGCGCCGGAGCCTTCTAAGGAGAGGAGATCCGGGGGCAGTTCAGTCCGCAGGAGCCGGAGAGGAAGACGTGCTGCACACGGCGGAGGACGGCCAAGCTCAGGACAAAACCCGACGGTGCTGACGCCTCAACTTTCAGCTTCTAAGGCCTCGGAAGCCCAGTGGGGTCTGAGCCCACCCTCCGCGTGGCATTTGTCAGCGGCCCTGGCCCACTGAGGCTGAGCCCCTCACCCTCCACCTCCAAGGCCCGGCTGGAGGAGATGCCGAAGGCAACTATGCCTGCCCTGGGCACATACCTGGGACAGGTGGGCTTCCCCCTCCCCAGCACAGGTGGTCCCACCCCAGCCTGACAGGGGCTTGGGGTGCCTGGTGGCTGTGGACCCTCTTCCCTCCAGAGCACACCTCCCCCGCCCACCCCATCCCCAGACTGAATCTACCGGACGTGCGGCATTTCAGCCACAATCGGCTCGGACCCCAGTGGCAGCCAAGCTCTGAGCTGGGGAAGCCGTAGGAAAGTCAGCGCAAAGTCCACCACCGGCAACAAATATGGGGTCTCCAGGAGCCAGCACACAGCCTGTTGAGGGACAGCAGCTCAGGACACCCCCACCCAGATTTAGGGGAGACCCCGGCCGTGGGCACCCAGTGCTGGAGAGAGGAGGAGGGGCTGCCAAGTGAAAGCTGCAGGGGGCCTGGACATGCTGTACGCATGTGGAACTTTCCAGAAGGACACACAAGACGTCCAGGGGCTGCCTCTGGGAAGGACACTGAGGGCCTGGGGCAGGGACGGAAGGGAGACTTGGTGCACTCGTTATCCCTGAAAAATCAATATACAACTTGCCACCCAGCAGCCGGCATCTCCCAGGGAGGCTAAACCTGTGCGGACGGATGACCGCGCCAAGGACGTGCCCGCAGGGGCTCACAGCCACCTTGGTGGCCAAGCAGCGGGCAGAACTGAAGCATCCAGGGGTGGGCAAATACCGCAGCGATTGCCACAAAGGCCCTGTCATTGATATGGCTGCGTCCAGGCAGGACACGGATGACATGGAAGCTTTTCACGGAGTCGGGCAGGGACAGGCGCAGGTGACAGAAAGGAAAGTGGTAAAATGTATTAAACGCACAGAAACAGGCTGGAAGGAGATGCCCCCGTATGCCCACAGAGCTCACCCAGGGCTGCGGCGTTTAGTCTCCTCTTTCCTTTCTCTGCGTTTTCGAGGATGAGTCGTGCTGGGTGGATAAAGGGACTGACCCTTGACCCCTGGCCGAGCTGAGGCCCTGCAGCCCCGAGTGTTACCTGCCATGGCCAGGCCATGGTGGGCTCGCAGTGGGCGTGCCCAGTGGTGTGGACTTGTGCATTGGACTGTGTGTGCCTGTGAGTGTGCATCTGAGCGTGTGCATCCCTGTGTGTATATGTGTCTGTAACTGCATGTTCAGATCCCACTGCTGCTTGGTCTGGCCTCCCATGACTCAGTTTACCTTCTATTACAGTGCAGCCAAGACCAAGGAGAGAGCCCACGTGTAAACGTCGGCCCCGGATCTCACTGGACTCTGCAGCCAGGAAAGGGTTAGACCTCCCTGTTCTCAGGAGGCGCACAACTTGGGCAAGGAAAGGGACACGGGGCCAGAAGGGGTGTTTGCACAACCCGGGCTTGGGGAGCAGGCAGATCGGGCAGGACCCCACCAGGAGGCAGAGCCCCTCCAGATCTCTCACAGAGAGAACCCGGTACAGGATGGGGTCCCAGAACGCTGTGTGAGCAAGGGAGGCCCTGGGAGTCTGGGTGACAAGGATGCAGGGGGCTGATGGGGATGCGGGGGGCGGACGAGGATGCGGGGCCTCTGCAGCCTGAGGCACAGGGGAAGGTGAGGCCCAGGCCCAGGTCCAGGGCCAAGCTCGCGAGGAGGAGCTGGAACTTCAGGAGGGGTGGAGTGGGGGGGCCACAGCTTCCTTCCCACCCCCCAACTCCAGCCAGATCCATGGGCCAAACCCATTGGACACTGACAGCAACAGGTGCTGGGAATGGAGTCAGAGCAGGAGAACATCAGGGGTCAGGTGGGGTGATGGGGCTGGGACCCCACAGCAGGCCGCGGCAGGGACTTCAGCAGCATGTGCTCCCCGGGGGCCGGTCCGAGCCCTGCCCGAGGCTCAGCCCACCAGGGGCCGGGCACACAGATGCCCAAACATATTCGTCATGACCATCGGGCGGGGAGATGGAGACCAGGTGACTGGAGGTTCCAGGAAGGAAGGAAAGAAAAAGGACTCATTTGATCCCATATCTTAGAGTCCTTGAACCGGAAGATGCCATATCCACCTTTTCTCTCTCATGCTAGAATTGAAAAGAAACAAGATTTTTACTCTAACGCATCAAGGCCTTTGACTGCACTGACTTTTCTGAGCTGGACAGGTCATTTGTTAATCCCCCTCCCCCTTTTTCCAGGCAAGGAAACTGAGGCACAGAGAAGTTAAGTAACGTGACCAAGTGGCTCAGCATGGCCACAGCAAGGGGGAGAGGACACGCAGACCTGCCTCTCCCACCTTTCCAGAGTTGGGAAAATCGCCGTGTGCTGCTGGGAATTGGCGAGAACCATGAAAATATGTTAAACAGGTTGGGCAAACTGTGCCAGTTCTGCTCACTCTTTGGCAGTGGTGCATCAGTCACAAGTTGTTCATCGAGATAGAATATGGAGAAGCAGAAGCCTGCTGGGCTGCGTCTGAGCAGTCTGTGCCCCCTCCCCAGTACACTTCAGGGACCCTTTGCCAGGAGCCACGGACACTAATCCTGTGGGACTCAGGCAATAAAGTGCATGAGGATGAAGCCAGTGGGGAACCCGAGCCAAAGGGGTGGATGCTATTCGACTCCAGGAGATCTCCAAAGACAAGGGTCCAGTGTTGTCAGATATTTGATTTCTTGAGAGGCTGGAAATCTGGATTTTGCACTGGGAAAAAAAACCTCTGATTCAAAAATATTGGTCACCAATCAGCAACCTTAAACCATCACAAGGGCCAACCTGCTGAAGACCAAAATGAACATCTGCCAGCTGATCTGGTCTATGAGCTCTGTCGATGCTTCAGCAATTTCCTCAAACATACCATGATGGTTAATTTCATTATGTCAACTTGGCTAGGTTTTGATGTCCAGTTGTTTGGTCAAACACCAGCCTACTTGCATCATAGATGGGATTTGCTTCTACAGCCAGTTGATTGCATCTACAATCAACAAAGCAGAATGCCTGCAGCATGTGGGGGGTGTCCTCCTCCAATCAGCTGGAGAACTTCACTGCCAGAACTGAGGGTGTCAGAGGTCAGAAGAAGAATTTCCACCTTGACTTCAGCAACAGCTTTTGCCAGAATCTCTGGTCAGTCAGCTTCCCCTGGAGGATTCAGAATAAAGACTTCAGTATCAGCTTTCTTGGAGTTTCCAGTCTGTAGCCTGCCCTGCAGAGCTTGGACTTGCCAGCCCCCATGGTCACATGAGCCAATTCCTTATATATATAGTGGTAGATAGAATTATGTATCCCAATTTAAACATGTTCTTAATCTTAATTCACATTCCCTGTGGGTGTGAACCTAATGTGAGTAGATCTCTTGAAGATGTTATTTTAATAAAGATATGGCCCAGCTGAAAGAAGATGGGCCTTAATCCAGGTTAATGAAGTTCTTTATAAGCAGAAGAAATTCAGACAGACCGAGAGAAAGCCCCGGGTCAGAGCTGGAAGCCAGAAGTCAGCGAATCCCATGGATTTTGGCCTCCGAAACCCTGAACCAATGAATTCCTGCTATTTGAACCAAAGCCAGTTTGTGGCATCTGTGAGTGCCGCCTGGCTAACTAGGACCGCCGTATGTCCGGGTTCTGTGGGTTCTGTTCCCCTG
>PVKY010002326.1:0-26166 GCA_004027775.1 Bradypus variegatus | reverse complement strand
GCCAGACACCGAGGTATTAGTCCACACCACTCCCGTCTTATCTGCAGCTGCTCCCGGGCTCCAAACGCCAACCCACCGTTTCCCCGCACCGCAGCGTGGCCGAGGGACTCAGCCGACTCACTCACTCGTTTCAGAATGCAGACTCCTGATTTCAGCAAATGCACGTTCCCTGTGGCTTTAGCAGACCTTGTCCGGCTGGTGCTACTTTGGAGGTGACGTTCTGGGTCACTTTCTGGTTTTTATTCAGTGTTTTTCACGGGGGCGTCCCCTTGCTCTGTCTCACCTAGCCACCATCTTAGGTTCTCTCTTTCCAACACTTTTTAACAATGTTGTTCCACTGTCTTCTCACTTGAATTATTTCAAGTCAGAAACTTACCCTCATTCTTATCTTTGCTCCTGTGTACACAGTGTCTTTTGTCTTCTGGCTGCTTTGAAGATTTTCTCCTTATCACTTGTTTTGTGTAATATGATTAGGATACACCATGGTTTAATTTTCTTCATGTTTCTTGTGCTTGTGGGTAGGTCATTGAGCTTCCCAGTTCTGTGGATTTGTTAGTTTTTACCAAATTCAGGGGGAAAATGGCCACTATTTCTTTAAATATTTTTTATGTCCCCTCCCATCCTCTCTCTCCTCTCCTTTGGGGATTCCGATTGCACATATATTAGGCCACTTGAAGTTGTCTTGTAGCTCACCAATGTTCTTTACATTTCTTTAGATTCTTTTTTTCCCCTCTGTGTGTTTCATTTTGGATAGTTTTTATTGCTCTGTCTGCGAGTTCAATCTTTTCTTTTGCCATGTCTAACCTGCCATTAATTCCATTCAGTGTATTTTTCATCTCAGAGATTATAGTTTTCATCCCTATGCATTTGATTCCTTGTATCTTCCATGTCTCCACTTAATTTTTTGAACATACAGAATATGGTTATAATAGCTGGTTTAATGTTCTTATCTGCTAATTCTAACATCTGTGTCAATACTAGGTTGGTTTTGGCGGCTTATTCTCCTCATTAATGGTCATGTTTTTCTGTTTCTTTGACTGCCTGATATCTTGGATTGGATGCAAGACATTGTGAATTTTACCTTTTTAGGTGTTGGATATCCTTTAGTCCTATAAATCTTCTTGAGTTTTGTTCTGGGATGTAGTAAAGTTACTTGGAGGCATGACTTCTAAAATTTATTAGGTAGATCTGGAGCAGGGCTCACTTTAAGACCAGTTTTCCCCACTCCTGGGGCAGGGTCTTCCGAAACATTCTGCACAACACTCCATGACTTAAGAGCTTTTCCAGTCCTGTGTGAGTGCCGCTGAACACTTTAATCATTCCAGAGGCTTTTCTCCCTAGCCTACAGTAGTTTATCTCAGATTCATACACAGATCAGTACTCTGTAGATCCTCCAGGGCTTTCTCTCTCCTTTGATACTGTCCTGCAAACTCTGGCCACCTTGGCACCCCAACCCTCAGCACTGTCTCCTCAACTCAGAGTCTGCTGGGTTCCTCCTGAGTTTCCCTTCCCTGCACTACAAGCTGGATTCTTCCTCAAGGCAGTAAGTTTGGGCAATCATAAGGGTCACACTGCTTATTTCCCATCTCGCAGGATCACTGTCTTTTGTTACCTAAGGTCCAGTTTCTTGAAAGCTGTTATTTCATGTATTTTGTCTGTTTTCCCCCCTTATTTCAGGTACGAGGGTCGGTCAGTCCAGTGCTGGGTACCCCATCTTTGGCAGAAGTGGAAGTCAACTATTACTTTAATGTTTGAACTGTCCATACTTGAACCAGTGGGGGTCCTTTGAGTTGGCCTCTGACACTTTAGTACTGCCCCTGACACTCTTGAAGTCTTCTGGCAGGACAAGAATATTCTAAGCCCATTCTGATATTTTTATTCCCTCAAAGACAGTCATCCTTCAGGGAGTCCCGGTTCCTTTTGGTGGAAACTGAGGCTTTCTTCCACATACAAAATAAAAGTGCATGCTCCCTTTGTCTCTATCTCATCCTCACGGAAACTAAAGCTTAGAGAATAGACTTCTGTTTCTCAACAACACTTGGCTTGATGGAGTTGGCATCCTAACCCAGGCTTATCTCACTCCAATCAACATTCCATCTACCAGAGCAGCCTGCCAGAGTCCCACTGGCATGGGAGAGAACTAGACCTCCTGTTGGAAAAGAAGATGTGTTAGTTAGGGTTCTCTAGGGAAACAGAATCAATGAGTGACATCTATGACTGTAAGATTTATAAAAGCATCTCAGGCAACTGTGGTTATGCATGAGTCCAAATTCTGTAGGGCTGGCAGCAGACTGGCAACTCCAATGAAGATGTTCGATGAACTCCTCAGGAAATGAACTGGCAACTTTGATGAACTCCTCAGGAAACGCTTTGCTGGTCAGCCAAAGAAGTGAAGGTCCTCTATCTGTCTCGCTGAAGAGTCTTCAACTGATTGATTGGATTAAATTCAGCCAACTGCATTCTCTCATTGTGGACGACATGCCCTTCGTTGACGTCGTCAATCACAGCTGCAGCCAATTGACTGATGATTTAATAAACCAGCCTGTTGGTTTATTAACCAGCCACAAACGTCCTCACAGCAACGGTTAGGCCAGTGCTTGCTTGACCAGACAGCTGGGTACCATCACCTGGCCAAGTTGACATACAAACCTAACCATCACAGAAGACCACTTGCTTTCCTGGGCTGCCTCTGTCCTCTGCCTTGCATTCCTACAATGTGTATTATACTGTTGTGCTGGACATGGGGAAAGACAGCCTGTCAGCCTCATCTCTTCCTGCTCTCACTTCTCACGTCAAGACATTACTGCCTTGGCCTCTCAAATCCATCCATTTCTTACCATTCTACCTTCCTTCTTTGTCTTCTAGATTATAGTCTCCTAACTGATGTCCTACCTGCACCCTTACCCCCTTCAGTTCCTCCAGCCAGAGCAGTCTGACCAAAGCATGAGTTTCATTTAACAAATACTACTGGATTCACCTCATGAGCTTCCCAGGATGTGAGGGCCTGGGGACACAGAAGAGCCACACAGAGTAAGCTCCCATCCCTGTCCTCCGGGAACGCATGATCTACGGAAGGAGATGGACAGGCACAGAGAGGTGTGATTATGTGTGACAGGTGCCCTTAAAGAAGTCTGCACGATGAGGGCATGGGCAATTCGGCCTGGAGAGGTGATGGTGGGGTTCAGGTGGAGGGGGAATTAAGGAGAGAGGGATGAGGAACAAAGCCTTGAGGCCTGAAACAGCTCCTATCTACACCCCACTCATCCCCTACTAGAATTCATGAGTCTGCTGGGGTGGGAGCTGCATCCTCACTTCCTCCGGGGAAATCCATGACTTGCCTGCCCCTTTGGAAGGAGACTCAGAACTGCCTCTCCAGCCCTCACCAGGGTCCCGGCACTCCCCCCTCACTGAGCTCATCAGCACCTGGTTGTGTACTTTGACATCTTTGTTCTTCCACATGTGCTGCTGTGCTGGTTCTAAGCCTGGGCAGACTCTTCCGGAACCTTGAAGGTGCAGTTCAGATGTTCTCCCAGGAGACTTTTCTGACATCACAGGCACAATCAGCCATTCCGTGCACAGTGCTCCTCCAGCCTGTGTCCCTTTTCTTTTACCTGCTTGTTGCTGTGAATTTTCATCATGTCATGTCTTCATGTGTCTTACCCACAAGACTGTGAACTCTTCAGGGGCAGGAGCTGGGACGGTTCATCTCTTGGTTTCTGTCCCCAACACAGCAGGAGTTCAATAAAGGTTTGTTGGATGGATGGATGGATGCTTTATGAGCTTTATCATGGAGGAGCCTACATTTTAGCAGCTAAATTAGGCTTACCATAAACCAAGTTCTTTCAAATATGGCATGCTCTTACCAGTCCTTTTTTTTTTAAAAAAATAGTTTTATTCACACACCAAAAAACATCCATCCTAAGTGTACCATCAGAGGCCTCTTGGTATAAGCATGTAGTAATAATTCACTCTACAGTTAATATGAGAACATTCTCATTTCTTCCAAAGAAAAAGCTATTATTGACATTTAGCTTCGGTATAGTACCTTTGTTAAAATTAATGAAAGAATATTACAATGTTATTGTTAACTATAGATCTTAGTTTATATTAATATTTTTATTCCCTATAACACCCTATTATTAACGCCTTGTAAAAGTGATGTATATTTGCTCTGGTTCGTGTAAGAACTTCCTTTATTTACAATCAACCACCATCACTGTCCACTCTGGGTTTTGCTGTTACACAGCCCCAGTTTTCACCCTCTAGCTTTCCTTCTGGTGACATGCATGACTCTGGCCTTCCTCTTTCAACTACCGCAAGCTCCGCTTTGGAACCAAGTCCTTTAGGAGCACAGCGGAGGGAGAGCCCTGAAACTGCCTCGCAGAGCAAGCCCTTGAAGCCCAGTAATGAAACCTGAGGAGGAAGCACCAGCACTTAAGCTTCTTCTGCTTTGTATTGCTGTTATCTCACTATGCCTGTGCACGTCCCTCCTCCACCTCCAACACTTGGCATATAGCATCTTCTTTCCTCTTTATCATCTTTGCTCACTGGCTGATTTGTCCCCAGCAAGACCTGGGCCAGGGACAGGAAGCTTGAAGGGCACCTGTAGTGTGTGGACCAGGAAGTCGACCAGGCTCTTGAACCTCTTCTAGAACCAACAGAGCCAGCTCAGGACAATCCTGGCACCCGTTTCTTAGGAGGAATGGCCATGATCACAAATTCTTATTGGCTCACAGTTTTGAGGCTAAGAAAAGTCCAAATCGAGGTGTCAGCAAGGCAATGCTTTCTCCCCAGACTGTGACGTTGTGGGACTGGCTGCTGGTGACCCCTGGTCCTTGGCTTTTGAGTGATCTGGCAGCCTGCAGTGGTTCCAACGCACCACGTGTGCTGTGGTGCAAGCCCAGACCACCCCCTCCTTTAGGGCTCAGATACCCATTTCCTCAGCTGCTGCAGGCTCACAGCAGTTCACTCCAGGAACTGCCTTCTGCCTGAATGGAATCACCTCACCCACTCCACTTGATACTGTCTCATCCAATGACAAATCCCTCTCCTGGCCTCAATCCCAGTACCAGAGCTCCTGGGGGTCTGGAGAGGTGTCTGTTGTGTTTGTTTGCAGTTCACCTTCTCCCTGGGCCCGATTCTGCCTCCCTCGGTTCCTGAGAGGTGTGGGTGCTGGGAGTCTCCTCCAGTAAATGTTCTGCAGGCAAACCCAGTCTCTTCCCAGGGAACGTGACCTAAGGTGCACCTGCCATCAGGACACCACGAGAGAAGAGCTACCGAGTAAGGCGGAACAAGCAAACGAGTGGTCTGCTGGTTCTCTGCAGATGGTGGTTCCTTGCTGATTCTGGGGAAGTGACAGAACATGCAACTGCGACAGGAGATGAAGGCAGCAGAGGCTTTCCAGTCACTGTGCCAACTCCACCTTTCTCAGAGCCAAGGGAAAATTTCAGGCCAAGGGGCATTAGGTTCCGACAGTTTAAGAACTTCTGGGCATTGAGAGCAGACTGAAGGGGTGCAAGGGCAGCAGGGAGGGTTATCAACAATCCAGAGAGATGTGACAGTGGCTGGGCCAGGGTGACAATGGTGGAGGGGCCAGCAGTGGTGAGATTCTGGATACCGTGAGAGGAGTCAACAGGACGTGTGACACCTTGGATTTGGAGTGAGAAAGGATTACTCCAGGGTTTTGTGCCTGAACAACCAGAAGGAATGAAACTGTTAACACTATGAGGTCAACTGTAAAGAAATCAAGTTTGGGGGAGAAGATGAGAAGCTTGGTCTTTTGAAGTTTGAGATGCTGATAGGACAGACGTCAGATAGTTAGACATGGGAATTTGGAGTTCAGGGGAGAGGGATCAATTCGAGGGTCTTGATGGTAGAGATGTTATATTTCCAGTCACAAGACTGGAAAAGATCATCAAGGGAGTGAAGATGGATGGAAAAGCAGTCCACAAACTGAGCCATGGGGCACCCCAACATCAATAGGCCGGGAGAGGAGGGCTATCAGGGATGGAGCAGCAAGCGAGGTGGGAGGAAACCAATGTGTGGCCTCTGGGTGCCCTAGCCAGGCTCATCAAAGGCTGCTGACAGGAGAGGAGGAGAGCTGAGGGCCGAGCCATGTGAAAGGCTCTGGCAACCCCCACAGGAGCACTTTCAGGGCAGGTGGGTGCAAAGCCCCAGCCAGCCAAGGTACCTCAAACCGCAGGAGTGAAGACTGGGGCGTCACCAAAAGGCGGGGCAGAGGCTTCCCAGATCTGCTCCCAAAGTGGCCAGACAACCTCTTCCAATTCCACTTCTTCAGCCCATCCACTGGCACGGAAGGGGGACATGGACCAGGGAGCACTGGTCACCCAGCACCTCATGCTATTCTGGCCAAGGGATTGTCACGGTCCCTCTCATCACCCAAGTGGCTGACTCAGAAGCTGCTTCTTCACACATTCCTTTCAGAAAGAACCCTCCGAGGAATCGAAGGATGTCCTAGAAGCAGAATAAAACCCAGGAAAACACAGAGGGGAGTAAAGGTAGGGCCAAAACATAGTAAGTTTTGTAGATTCTTTTCTGAAAAGTCGCTGGGAACACACCAGACACAAGTACAGCTTGCAAATCAACAAAGGTTTTATGTGATTCAAGGGAGGTTACATCACACATATTTAAATAAGTCAAAGACTTTTACATAAAACATAATTATGAAACATTTTAAATTTTATTACTGAAACTACTTAAAAGGCTCCAAGTCAAAAAAGGATCAAGCGAAATTGCTCAGGCAATATAAAGTGCACAAGGGACCCTGCCTTGTCAGCTGCCCCCAAGGCCAGGGACATGGGTGTGGGGGCCACAGAGAGCAGCGAGGGGTCTGGTTCTTGGGGCAACTGCTTTTCCAGACGGGAATGGTTTCATGGTTACAGTCTTTCAATGAGCAAACAGAGAAAAGTGTTTATATAAGTTATTTGTGAAAATGGAAATGGAAGTGCAAATTAAAACCATTTTTAACACATGTATTCTTTAGAACCAACACTGCTCTGAAAATGAAATTTTATGTGAGAATCAACTAAATACTCAAAGGCTCTGTATTATCCACCAGAGCACTCATAGGACCAAAATTATTTTGTAGGTCATAATTAAGAAAAATATCCAAATTTGATACCATTTATGACATAGCGTCAAAAATGTTTATGCTGATTTAAGATATGAGTGGGAGAAAGGAATTGGGTTGGTGGAGGAAAAACATGAGTTATTACATACATTTAATTATGGTTCTCTTATAATTGTGTCTCAGGAAAAGTAAAAATAATCAACCATGAAAGTATCCAAAAATACAGACAACACTTTCATATAGATGTCAAACAGCATTTGATAACAAAGCTCAACCTATCGAGGAACACACAATGAATGAACAGGTGAGGGGTTGTAGCAAAGATGAAAAAGTCCTGAACAAATAATTATATTTAATTATTCAATATTTCACCTTACCATCATTTTAAAGGTAAATGCCAATAACTAAAAGGTAAAGACAAAATCTAAATACACACTGCACAATAAAGCAGAATTTCCAGGCCAACAAAGTAGTGCAACATTCCATATGTTCCTTATATTTATTCTGTTGCCTAAATTTCCAACATTTAACAGAAAAAACAACTTTGGTGGCTTACAGGATGCAGGAGGGAAGTCTCTTCGGTATCTGGGACATGGACTCACACAGCTTAAACATGGTGCCACCATCTATTTTCTAGATAGAATGCAAAAAACTTCTCACTTTTACCCCATTCCAAGTAATTTTCTGTTTGGGCAAAACAATCTCCTCTTAACAAAATGAATGAAAGGACAGCTGATGACTATTGCTGCCATTTACCCTAACGTGCATTTCCTATAGCTTTTAATATTTAATAAATAAAGAAATTAGAGCACTGAGGCAGGGCAGTTGCTTGACTTCAGGTGAACTGTACTTTGGTGAAAAGTTCAGCCAACCAATAAGGACAATCCCTTCTACTCTAAGAAATTCTACCCACAGTAAACTATGAATAAGGCCACATCAAAAGAAGTTAATTTACAATTTACAAAGCAGCCGGTTGCTAGAATGTTTGTATTATCCTTTTGGTGTTTTAGATACAAACGAAAAGACAAATGTTAAACACAGAGACGCTCAAATCCTACAGCAGCCCCCTGCTTCCCAGGCATCTACTGAGTACTTTAGGTTGTTTTCTGGGGTTCATCCTTCACCAGTCACCACCTGAACACAGGTGACTGATCCCAGTTAACCAAAACCTTAGTTTCCTGGGCTATAGCCTGGAAGGAATGGTTGCTTGGAATTTCCCTTGAAACTGTTACAAAGAAGCTGACTTCAAAGCTTATTTTTCCCTTTTCTTTAAGAGGCCCTTATTTAACCAGTTCTGATTCCAAAATACTCTTCCATCTAAAAGGCCGGATTATAAACCTGTGATTTATTTTTTGGCTGGAAACTGCACCAAGTCTAATAAAGTAGGGTCATTATAAAACCTTTGTTATTAAACACTGAAAAGCAGGTTGTAAAATCTATCTAGAAATTGGTGATCTGAGCACCGATATAAATATTTTTTAGAAAATGGTATAAAAATTAGTACCCTGTCTCAATTCTACAAAACACAAATAGAAAGGTTGCAAAACCGCAGATTTTGTAAACTTTATTGCCAAGATGTTTGGATGCTGGTGACTTAGCTTATCCATTTTTCTTTCCATTTCCTTAAAGAAAATTCTGAAATTACAAAAGATATGAGCAGGGTCCCAACCAAAAGGAAAAGCTAACATACCTTCATCAGAGCCAGCCCCCTGCTTACCCTTAACCCCCGAGGAATCCGGAGAGGAAGCCATCAGTCATCTCCTGTGTGGTTTCCATTTCTGCGCACAGGCTTTTCCCGGAGACGCCCGGGCAGTGCTCTCAGGCGGAGGCTGGCACGGCTGCCCGCGGGCTCCCGGGCTTCTCTGCCGGGGCGACCCCGGCCAGCGCACCAGCCGTGGTCTGCCCGCCTGGGGGCTTCCTGGTGGCCGTGTGGCGCCGGGCGTGCTTGGTCAGGTGGTCGCTGCGCATGAAGCGCCGCTCACACGCCGGACACACAAACTTCTTCTCCCCCGTGTGGGTTCTGCGGTGTCGAGACAGTTCGTCTGAACGAGCAAATTTCTTATCACAGCCGTCCCAGCTGCAGCTGAAAGGCTTCTCCCCTGAGGTGGGAAAATACATAGTAAAGGAAAAGTAAATGCTCAACACCCAGGTTGATTTATGTAGCTTTAAATTCTGTTTCCCCAAAACTAAGAAGAAAAATACCCTATTATTCTAGTATCAGGTTATTCAAGAAATCCTCCAAAACGCAGGTATTCCTACCACACCTGAGATACCATATAAGGCCCAAAATGTGTTTACATAATCTAATCTTCCATAAGGTCTTTTAAATAAAAATAAGTTTTCTGTTACAACTTAAGGTGAGGGAAAGATTCTTGAAAGACTTCCTTCACTCTCAGGATGAGCTACACATTCAAAAACTCCCTCCCAGGACCTGAAGCCTTCTCAGATCATTAATTCCATCTTCCTCTTATTACATTAACAACGAAGTTAATCACAAAATGGAAAGGTTAGAATTCTAAATGTCACCTTCTCCTTAGGCGCTTCAAGGCTAGTAACAGACTGGGAATCTCGTCTTTGCCAGTCACTCATTCATTCCGTTTCGGAGCCCCCAGCCGGGCCATTCCTGGAAGTACAGAGGCGAGACTGTGCAGCCCCCTCCTTAGCAGAGCCCCCGGGGCCCGGCCAGCCAGCAGGCGCTTGCTCTCTTCTCTGATCCCGAAGCCCACAGCTTTACTGGGCTCTTAACCACCACTGCGCTGCTGAAATCCCGGGACCTGCTCTGTAAGCACTGCTGTGCACTGTCACGTAGTCTCCCTCCCCATGGGCTTAGGCTTGTCTGCGTTATCCAGTTTTGTACATTAAGCCCCCAGCACAGCACTTTGCACAGCTGGTGGCTAATACATGGTTTTGAATCAATGAGGGTTTGAGAGATACCAACTAAATGTTACTTATTCAGAGCTGAATTAACAGGGAAATTCAGCCTTGCAACAGTCTTTGATGAACTATTTCAAGAACCAGGGCCTGAAACTTTATGGAGCTCAAGGACCCCATGAGCCTGTGCTGTCAGCCTTAGTGCACCCTACCTGCTCCCAGGAGCCCCAGGGCCGGCAGCAGCCCAGGAGGCCAGGTGTCGGCCCCAGACAAACAGTCCTTTCAGCAGGGATTTATAAAGTGCCCTTTCCAGTGACACAATCAAAATGCAGCCTGCACTCAACCCACAAGATTCTAATTCTTAAGTTTTTCAGGTTGAATGAAAAAAAAAGAACAATCTCATCCAAGATAAACTTATCCAAAATTTCTATTATGAAAACGCCTGTTTTCCTCAAATGAGCATTTAGTATTTACCAGATGACAAAAGAAGCTGATCCTTCTAACATTTACAGTTATTTAAATTGAAGTTATTTATTGAAGTTATTTAAATTGAATTCATATTTTGGGAAATATGAAAAGGATTTTCTGATTGCTGTATTTTATGCCATTCTGCCAGTACTTCTTGCAAGGGAGGCTGACTGAATTCAGAACACAATCTCATTCAATCAACCTGCAAATCTGTCATCTCCACTTTCATGGGATTTGAAGCTAACGGCTTCTCACTTTTCAGTGAAAAGGGGCACTTTGGATGAGAAGAGCAGGTAAACCCCCAGGGCCCATTTCACTTTTCTACAGTGGTAACGCCTACCTGTGGCTCTGAGGACACATCCTCCTCTACTAAGGTCTGCCCCCAGGGACGCCATAACCCAGGTGAGATAAGGCAGTATTTGACAAAGGAGAGAGTCGAAGAAGGAAAGAGCCATCGGGAGACACGTCCCAGAACTGTGGTGGGGAAGGATATTAAAGGGTTTCCAGTAAGTGGCTTTAAGCAGAGGGGGGAGGGGGAGGGTGGAAATACTGTGGAACTAGAAAGGAAGTTCCATAATACAGTAGGACATTTTTACAAGCAGAGAGCCAGGTGTGGGGCTGGACTCCCAAAGCAAATGGCTGTGCAGTATGGGGAGCTGGCCCAGTCCTTGTTTGTTAGGCCTGAATCCCAGACCACACTGTGCTGTCAGCAGGGGCTGCGTGGCCGAAGCTGCAGTGTGTTAACTGGAAATCACTCCAGCTCAAGTGCATTTTGGAATAAACTCCAACAGTAATTCCCTCCAAGTCAGCCTTTTCCACACTGTATTCCAACATCTCCTCTGTTCGTACAGCCCACTAACAGAAGTTTGGTGCAAATGGTGTTCTGCGTGAAGAGAATCTAAGAATCACTTCTTTACTGCAGAACCTTTAACCTGTCAACATGCTATCTGTGTTGAATCTCTAAAAGGCGAGTTTAACAAGCAGGTTATTCAGTCACAGGACCCTTAAAAACTGACTCACAGAACAGGAGCCGTCTGAGAAACCCCTGCCCTCAGCTACCACTGCAGAATCTCCACCAGGCAGTGCTCACACAGCTGCTGAACCCTGTGGTCGCTGCCAGCCCTGTGTACCTATTTTTATTAATTAAAATTTAAATCCAGTTCCTTGGTCACACATGTGACTAGTGGCCACTCTAAAGGACAGCACAGGGAGGGAGCATTTCCATCGCAGCAGAACATTCTGTTGGACAGAGCTAGTAAGACAACAGAGAGGTCACTACATTGTTACAGTTTCTTGCGTGACTCCACCTCATGAATCACAAATTGTATGTTCCCCCCAAAAAAGTACATTTCTTTAAAATATTCTCCAATTTGAACTCTGCAGTGGTTTGGAGGGACCTTTCCTCATAGCGAGTTACTGTTGGCCACGCATGTTTTACTGGATGTGAATGTGCAGTTCCTAAAGGGCAGAGGGAAGGAGCGAGACCCTGCACTGTGAAAAGGGAGGGGCAAGGTGCCACAGGACCCCAGCCCAGACATCCACGCTTTTCCAGCTGGCACTGTCTGAGAGTCCCTGATGGCCATGCTAAGAACCCCAAGTCACTAGGAGACTGGGAAAGCTTTTCAGAATCAAAGAGGAAGAAAACCATTTTTACACTCTATTTCCTAATCCAAAACTGAGACTTACGGAGACAAAAATTGCCAGAGAGCAGACTCCCCACTCCATGCTCACACCACCACCGCTGGCTCTTTCCAGGAGGAAAAAGTTTGTGAAATAGCCACACCTTCCACGTCTCTCCGGAGGCTCTCATGCTTCCCTCCCGGGGCAGGCAGGCTCAAGGTGTGTTTCCTAATCGCCCAGTGTTAAGCGCTGCCTGCCCGCCTTTCCCCCAGTGCTCACCTGTGTGCGTGCGAAGGTGAGCCTTGAGATGTGAGCTTTTGAAATAGGTTTTCCGGCAGCCTGGGAAGTTGCAAACATAGTTCCTCCTTCGGGAGAAGTCTACCTGAGGGGTGCAGTTTTGGTTGGAGGTGATGAAGACGGGAGCAGGGGCGAGGGGCAGTAACTTGGTGTTCCCCATGGCCATAATGCTGGGCACGCAGGTGGCAGGCTGCGGGAGGGCTGGCTGTGGAAGAACCAGCATCACCGTTCCCTGAGGCACAGACGGGCCCATGAGCACAGGTTGGGGCGTGGGGGCTGCCTGGGGTAAGATGGGTTTGACCATCCCTGCAGCTACTGGAGGAGGGGACTTCAAAAAGGCTGTTATCATGCCACTTGGTCCCGTCACAGGGATCATTTGGCAAAGGACAGGGGGACTTGGGACAGGGACAGAAATCAGAGCAGCAGCTTTCCTTGGCAAGTCGTTTTCATAATTCTTTGGTGAGCAGGCGTGCACTGCCATGGACCACCCTGCCTGCTGGCCTTTCTCAGCAGGGATGAGGCCACCGGAGCTGTGCACGCGAGGCTGCCAAGACACCGAGTTAGTGCCGCATAAACTGTCTGCCAGGCGGGTGTCCTGAACAGCTTCAAAACGTCCCAGAAACTCTGCTTCTCCATCTCTCTCGTCACGAGGCTGGGCTGCGGGAATGTGGACAGGGGGACACCCCCCTGTGTGGCAGATCACACTCATCAGCATGGCTCCGGACATCTCGGCCTCCTGGCTCACAGGTTCGGTGGCCATGGCAGCAGGTGGTGGGATGGCCGGGGCCGAGAGTGCTTTGGAATCAGGTACCTGGGAAGCAACAGGTGTTCCTGTTGAAGGTTCCACAAGATCAGGGCTCTGAGGAGGAGTCATGCACTTAAAAAAAAAAAAAAAGGACTGTGTGAAAAGGCTGTTCTGGTTCAATTTTAAGAGGGACTTAACTTTGATTATGGTGCCCCCAAATACCTTCAAAAAGAAGCACCTAGAGGAAACAGCTCTAAGCCTGCTCACAGGAGCTCTCGGTGGATTTCAAGGCTGCACCAGACACTGCTTTCTAGGCTTCTCCCCACTTTGCTGACCCATCTTCCCCATTCAACCAACTCACTTAAGAGAACACATCTGTTTGCTTGTTTAGGAAACCTCAGTGCTTACAGAGCTACTGCAGTGAACAATTTAAGCTTAAGACTTCAAATGAGAAAACTTTGTACTTCAAAATGAGAGCTTTTCACAGTAACTTTAGAGTCTCAAACAAACAAAAACCAGTGCTCCTTTCACAAACACTTACACAGTGCTTACCAGATAAGTAAAACCTACCAGAGCCATCCCTTAAAAGGCAATCATTTAATCAGTGGTTTCCTTCAGATACATGTAAACCAAGCCTCCCTTTGTACCACCCTGTCCCCTCCAACAATTTCCACTTACTGTCAGCCTCTCTGCAGGACAGCCAGTGCCCAGTAACTCGGAGGTGCTACCAGCAGTCAGGCTGCTACTTTTACCATGCCGCCAGCAATCACAGTGCCCCTCCCAGCCCTCTAAGTCTGTCCAAAAAACTCTCTTCTTCCACGGCAATTTCTAGTCCACGATAGACTATACTTTTCACTTCCATTGGCAACCCACAGCTCCCAACTCCTCCAAGCAATTTCAAAGCTGCAGCAAGTTAGAAACAAAACACAGAAAACCAGTGCCCTTCTGTACTCAACTCACACAACTAAGTCGTCTGCAGCAGAGAGGCCGATATTTCAACCCAACTAGCTCAGACTGTCTGATGCCAAAACACATCCTTCTGCAGCGGCCAACCACGGAGCCTGCCCGGGCAGGGCCATCCCTGGGGACTCTAAGCCCACACTGAAGCCTCCCCAGGGATAGTGTTTCTTCTACTTTCTTACACCTCTCAATCTGTGGATTTCATCCTGTGGATACTCTAACCAAGTGGCTGATAAGCTAAGACCCATCAACAGAAAAAGACCACATTTTTGAGGGATAAGAGTTTTTGTCCCCTAGGACACACAAAGGCAGGGAGGGTATCTGCTTTCTTGCCAGCATCCCCATGACTCCACCCAAGAGGGCTTCGACACATTTAAGGCCCTCTAGTCATTTGAAAAGCAGCTTCTCTGCCCCAATCTCTTCTTACCAGGGTTGATAAAGAATGGAAGTCCTTTGGTAGTTCGGGTGTGACTGCGTCCACATCCAGGTGCACAGTGCTGCTGACATCCCCAGAGTCAGAGACAGGCGTGAGGGGCCTTATCCTTAACAGATCAGCTTTCTGGGATCTCTGTCCCCAGGAGCTCATGCACACGAGAGCCTCGACTGCTTCGATGTCTGTCTGCTCCAAGACGCTACAGGTCGACCTTTCGCTGTCGTGCCGCTTCCTCTCCAGGATCAATTCACATATGTCCATGATGTCAACCTAAAGGCAACACAAGGTAACAGCCTCTCAGTCCAGGTGGAAAACAGGCTGACACACATCAGGGGGCTGCAGGCCCAACACCAGGTAACCAGCTCTAGTTTCCAGCAAAAGATGCTAACAGACCATTTGTGACAATCGGGCTTTTAAACCAGTGTTCTGAAGGAGGCAGGAAGATGGCTGGGCTGGGCTGGGCTGGGAAGGAGTTTCCAGAGAAAACCCCGATTCCTAATAAAGGTAACTAAGTTCACGTTTTCCTTCAGTAAATGATTCATGAGACTTGAACTTCGTATGTGGAAGCCCAAGTGGCTAGTATGAAAACCCACCCATAGGGAGGAAGAACTCGTCCTGAGGAGAGATACCTTGACTTTGGGTGCCATCTCAGAAGTCTTCTCAACAGGTGAGAACAGAGCAAAGCTCTTCTGAGTTGGCCAGGTCACCAGAACAGGGACCCCTCAGGCTCACTTCTGGAAACGCTGGCACCCTCCATCCTGACCCTCCTGAGTCAGGAACTCTCCACCAGCAGAATTTCCAGGTCACTGAGCTCCAGGGGCTCCAGGGGCTCCAGGAGAGCAGAGCTCATGATTATCCAGCCTTCCCTGTTCCTCACTGGCTCAGAAACACCCAAGGCACTTGCTAATGCAGAGGGCTGACAGGTGGCAGAGGAAGAATTTTAAAAAAGATCTCCGACCACCTGGCAAAGGCATGGTCCATCAAGCCATCTTTTTGGGAGGAGGATAGCAATTGGCACCGACTGCTCTTATCCAAAAAAAAGTTCCAATCGATTTCCACCAAATGTGTCCATCAGAACTTGCTGTCCTGCCCAGGATCGCCCCCAGGGCAAACAGGGACCGAAGCGCAGTGACATGCGCCCCTGTGCCCCAGGCTCCTTCCAAGTCGGCGACCTGGTCCACAGAACTGTGAGGTCACAGAAGGTGGGGCCGCCACCAGGCGAGACGTGACTCGCACCAAGTCTCCCGGGGCCGGGGAGGGAAGCAGGGACAACAGCTCCCGGGCCAGCCCTGGCCTCCCATCCGCCCGCCGCGCACCAGACGGGTTCCGGAGCCCCCAGCCCCGCGAGGGTTCCCCCCCAACACGGGCCGAGACGAGGGGCGGGCTCCCCTCCCCCCACCCCGGGGCGACCAGCACGGGCGTCTCCTGCCGGCCGCGCCCCCGGCCCAACGCCCGCCCCCTCCGGAGGGCCCTAGTGACATCAGGGCCGGCCCCCAGCCCCGCGCGCCCGAGGGCCGCCGTCAGGCAGCGCGAGACAAAGCTGCGCGGCCCGCGCGAGGAACACTCCCCCTGCCGCGGCACTGCCCCGCGTGCCCCGCTCCCCCGGCACCCACAGAGGCCGCCGCGCCCCGGCTCCCAGCCCCGGCCCCGACGGCGACCCCCTTCTGCCCCCTTCCTGCTCACTCACAGAGCCCGCGGCGCCCGGAGCGTGCATGGTGCCGCAGGTCCCGGTGCACAAAGCAGCCGCGGGGCGTGGGCCTGGCGCAGGGCGGAGGCGCCCCAGCCTCTCCCCACGGCCGGCGGCCAATTCCCGCCGCCAGCGCGCGACGACCTGGCCGGGCGCAGCCCGCCAGGCCCGGGGCGGGGTGGGGGTGCGGGCCGGGGGGCGCGGGGGAGCGGCTGCGCGCCGGGGGCGGGGCACAGAAGCCAACCCAAATATGACGCGCCCTGCCGGGCAGCGTGGAGCAGCCGCCAGCCAATCCGCGGCCGGCCCTTGCGCGGCCGGCCAATGGGCGCCGTGGGGCGCCGCGTGATCGGGGCCTGGCCGCGGCGTGATCGGGCCGGGCGGGAGGTGGCACGTGTTGGGGGCGGAGCGCAGGGGGCGGGGCCTGTGGCCCTGGAAAGTAGGGGAAAGGTCCCGGCGGCGCGGCGGGAGTCGGCGGGAAGTCCCCGGCGCCGGGCGAGGCTGGGCTTGCCGGGGGAGGGGAGCGGAAGCGCGGGGCGGGTTGTGGGCCCCGCGCGCTTAAAGGGGCCGCCTGCAGCCGGTCCGAGCGCCTTGGAGGGCTTGCTGCGGGCCGTCCTAGAGCGAGTTCGTCCAGGAGAGGCGGCCCTCTTGGATGCCCCGTCCCCGTTTCTGTTTGTTTTTAATTTTCGTTAATCCACCCTCGGCTCTTAGGAGCGCATCCGTTCCTGAGCGGGAAGGAGGTTTGAAAGCTGGCTCTAGGGTTACATTCCTGCATCCACTGATCCCTGCATCTGGAGCTGGGAGAGTGGCGGGAAAGGGGGCCGGGCACCAGAGCCCGAGCTTCTAGGTCCGCACCTGTCGCTGCGATCCTTCCCTGGGCGTCTTCGGGCCGCAGCGGGCCACCTTATTAAATGGGGCAGGAGAAGCCGAGATCAGTAATATTCTGAAACGTGCCTGGAAAAAACGCATCCGTTTTTCCCAGACGTCGTGGCAACTTAAGTTACAGGCGTCTCTGGGTGGGTTTTACCCAATCCCACAGCTCCAAGTTCTTTGAGGACCAGAACAGGCTGCATTTGTCCAGGCGCCTTCCCAACCCCCCAGCTTCCAGCGCGGGAGGTGGCATTCCTTTAGTCATCCCCTCAGCCCCCACTGATCCAATTCTGATACGGGTGGGGACAGCACAAGGTGCAGAGGTGGCAGTGGGGGATACTTGTCCCTAAAAGCTCGCAGCAGGCGTAACGGGCAGAGAAGTAGCCGGAAGGCCCACACACAGAGCTTTAAGGAAGAGAAGCTCGGGGCTGGAGGAGCGAGGCCTGGCCTGGCCAAACTCACAGGAACAGGCAGAGCCTCCCCCCATTTTGCTGATCAGGAAACAGAGGCGAGGGCCAGGGCTCTTGCCACCACTTGTTGCTGACCTGCCGCTCTGGTTAGGCAGAGACACGGAGTGGGCCTGACAGATGTAGCTGCTGCGAGTGACGGGAAGAAAGTTTCAAGAGGAAATAACCTTGGAGACCGCAGAGTCTCTGAAAAGGTTGTGATATTCTGGTTGTGGAAAGGGCTCTTAGATACAGACATGGTCTCCGACACCAGCCTCTGAACTGGTCTCCCCGCTGCAGCTCTTGCACCCCATGATCCGATTCCCACCCATCATCCCGAGTGATCTTTCAACCTTTCGGTGGCTCTCACTGCACTTGGGAGCGTAGCCTCACTCCTTCCTGTGGCTTGTGAGCTGTTGCGTGGCTCCAGTTGCTCCCTGCTCAGGCCTCGCCTGCAGTGCCTGGGCCCTGGGCCCCCACCCTCCGGCCAGCCGAGATGTCCTCTCCATTGCTCATCACGGCAAACCTGCTGCTGTGTCCAAGCCCTTGCACTTACCTGCTCTGTGCTTTTGCCCCAAACATATCCTTCTGGTCTTACCTACCATCTCCTCCAAAGAGGCCTCCTCCAACCTACCTATCTGAAGCTGACCTCCAATTACTCTCTCTTCCTTTTGTCTTCTTCTTTACTTCCTCCACAGCACTTTTCATGACCTGCATTGATATCATTTCTTCAGTTATCTATTTCTTTCCCCACCAGAAGGAAATCTCCCAAGAACGGGACCCAGACTTCAATTCACTGTGAATCCCCAGTGTCTGGCTCCTTGGAGACACCCAACACCCATTCGTTGAATTTTGAATGAATGCAACCCCCGGCCGTCCACACTTGGGCGTCCTGTAGGCACCTCTAATTCAGTGCACTCCGGTTGACCTCATCTTCTCCCAAGTCTGGATTTCTTGTCTCAGTGAAGGACACCACTGTCTAGCCTGTCCCTTGACCCAGAAATCTGCAAGTCACCTTTGACACCTCACTTTCCTGCACCGGCATCCACCAATCACATCCTGCCCCTTTTCCTCCTAAAGAGCTCTCAGCCCATTAACCTCTTGCCAACACCCACCCCTTACCCTGGTCCAGACCACTGTCGCCTCTCACCTGAATCATTGCACCTGCCTCCCAACAGGTGTCCCTGCCTCCTGGCCCACCATCTGCCATCTGCCCCTCATCTTCCTGCCAGAATGATTTGGAAGCAGAGATGGTACCAAAGCCTCATCCAACCCCTAGCTGGAATCCAAATAGCTATAGGACAGAATCCAAACTCCTTAATCAGGAATATCCAAATCTTCATAACCAAGCCCCAGCCAGTCCTTCCTGTAGCGGTTCTGACTATTTTCCTAATTCCCTTCCCCTTCTGCCTTCCTGCCCCCACTGTCCCAATACAGAACACTGTGCTGAAAGTCTTTCCTGTCCCCAAGGTCAGGCTGAGTCACTCTTTTTATTGCTTTACAGGTGGGGTTCCCTGTGCATGGAACACCCCAACTTTTCTCCACTGTTATCAACTTCTGTAGGCTTTGGGGTCAGCCCTGGATGCAAATCTTAGCTCTGCCAGTGAGAACTTGGCCAAGTCACATGGGCTGCCTGAGTCTAACACCCATGAAGTTGGAGTAGTGCTCTAAGGAGCTGGGAACACTAACGGCCCTCATCCAGGCCCCATTTCTGCTCCGTAGCCGGCAGGAATATCTGGAAACGTGTAGAGCAGGCTGGCCCAAGGCTCTTCAAGGACAAACCTCCTTTCCTCCTGTTCTAGTTTGCTAATGCTGACAGAATGCAAAAACATCCAGAATACAAAACACCAGAAATGGATTGGCTTTTATAAAGGGGGTTTATTTGGTTACACGGTTACAGTCTTAAGGCCATAAAGTGTTTAAGGTAACACATCAACAATCAGGTACCCTCACTGGAGGATGGCCAATGGCATCCGGAAAACCTCTGTTAGCTGGGAAGGCACTTGGCTGGCATCTGCTCCAAAGTTCTGGTTTCAAAATGGCTTTCACCCAGGACATTCCTCTCTAGGCTGTAGTTCCTCAAAAATGTCACTCCTAGTTGCTCTTGGGGTGTTTGTCCTTTCTTAGCTTCTCTAGAGCAAGAGTCTGCTTTCAATGACCATCTTCAAACTGTCTCTCATCTACAGCTACTCTCTCAGCTCCTGTGCATTCTTCAAAGTGTCCCTCTTGGCTGTAGCTCCTCTTCAAAATGTCACCCACAGCTGCACTGAGTTCCCTCTGTTTGTTGGCTCATTTATATGGCTCCAGTGGTTTAATTTAGACCCACCCTGAATGGGTGGGGTGACATCTCCACGAAAATTATCCAATCAGAGTCATCACCCACAGTTGGGTGGGGTACATCTCCATGGAAACACTCAAAGAATTACAGTCTAATCAAGTATGCCCACACAAGCATATGGCCTTTTCTGGGGGACACAATACATTCAAACCAGCATACCTCCCCACATCTGGCCCCTGTACCACTCAGACAGACAGTCAGAGACAGGTCTTCATAACCTGACCCCTCCTTCCTTCTCTCGCCTCTACCTAGCAAAATCCTGTCCGTTCTCCAAGTCCCATCCCCCAGACCAGCGTCTTCACCAAGCCTTTCTCCAACAGGCCAAACAGGCCATGGTTGCTGCCAAACCCTGAATTCTGGCCCTACCTGTAGTCAGATGACTATCGAGTGTTTGTAAACTAAAGGCAGTCCAACTCATTCATTCACTCACAAACTTCACTGGCAGCCTTGCCCACCATGCCAGGCCCACCAGACCCCTGGAAATGTACAGACTGGACACAGGCACAGATCCCTCCTCTCTAAAGCAGAAAGCAAAGCACGATCCTCCAGGCCCGATTGCAACCCCTTTCTCTGTATCCTTCCTGAGATAGTCTATACACACAGACACGTTTACATCAATGACAGTGTTTTGTGCACCTTCTCCCAAACCTGGCTGTTGACTTTGTCGTGTCTTGGAGATTATCATGTATTGGTACATTAAGATCAGCCTCATTCTTTGTGATGGTTAAATAATATTCCATTCTATGCATGTGTCAGAATGTATTTAGCTGCTGCTACTAATGGGCATTAGGGTGGTTCCTGTTTGTCATAAGCATCAGGGTCCACACAGCACATGGTCCACAGGCAATGATAACTACAGGATCAGTTCCTAGAAATGGAAGTTTCTGGGTCAATGGTCTGTATGTTTTTTTTTCTTTAGGGTTTTCATCAATTTATTGAAGTATAGCCGAGATGTAGAAAAGTGCAAATGCTTAAGTGTAAGCTCAATGTATTTTCACAGGGTAAACATGCTTGTGTCAAGATCAGGAAACAGAATATTAGCATAGGTGCTCGGCTTCCTTCCAGGCACCCTGTCTAGGGTAACTGTTATTGTGACTTGTGTGCTAGAGGTTGGCTTGGCACTTAGTGAGCCTTTTGAAAAGAGAATCCTGCGGTGTGTTCTCTTTCGTGCCTGGCTTCATTCACTCAATGTGTTGTTGGATGTAGTTGGAGTTCGTTTATTCTCACTGCTGTAAAATTACACTGTGCAATGTGTTTATCCTTTTTCCCGGTTGTTGAATAAAGCCGCTATGAAAATTCAGATACATGGTTATGTGAATTTTTAATTTAGCAAGAATGTCATCAAATTGTCCTTCCCAAAGATGCCGTTTTGTCCATTTTTCCCACCAACAGGAGTCTGCAAGAACTGGTCCTGCACCTGCTGGGCCCACTCAGATTTTCCCTTTATCAAGCCAGGTGGGAAAAAACCAAGAACTCGTAACATTATTTTGTATTGCTCCGATGGAGTTTAGTTGAGAATTTTCCTTCTGTTTAAAAGCCATTTAGATTTCTTTTTCTGTGAACTTCTGAAAGAATTTTCAAGGCTTGTACAGAAACTCAAGCAGGTTTATATGCTGAAGGGAAGGATCCAGTGGAGAAAAAGTAGTGACTCCAGAGGGAGGGAAGGAGGGGTGATGGATGGAATGAGGCTGGGAGTGAGTTGGGGATGGGTTTCGGGGTGGGGGAGACACACAACAGAGGAGCCAGTTTGGGGCAGAAGGGTGGACCAGCTTCAGCTGGGAAGGAGAGGAAAGAATAGAAAGTGGGTGGAGATGCAGGAAAATTCTGAGATAAGAGACGAGAGGGTCAGGGTGCTTGTGTATGACCACCTTCTTGGGGACGTGGCAGGACAAGCCGTCTGCTGTGGGGAGGGGTCCCAATGAGGTCAAGACTGGGTGGGATGAGCAAGGTTTGGGACAGACTGAGAGAGAAATAAGCTCAAGCCTCAGCTAGGAGGAGCCGTCCGATTGATTGCCCCCGGCCCCAAGACCCCGGTTAGAATGACCTTGGACAAAGAATTGGGTTCCAGTCCTAGCTCTGGGGTTTCAGTGCTGGGTATCTGTGGTCCGATCCTTTTCTCCTCCTTGAGCCTCAGTTTTCTGATCTGCAAGATGGAGCTGGATTAGCTCTGTGATTCTAATCCATCTTGAACTAAGATTAAGTTAGCTTTCACTCTTTTATTATGAATGAGAAAAATAAGGTCAAAGAATGGATTTGTTTTTCATGTAGTTAAGTACAATTTAAGGACTGTTATTTATTCTGAGATTTTATCCTTCCTGACTTTTCTTTGTTAAAATGTCCTGTCTTCTGTGAAATGATGGTGGCAGTATATGGTCTTTAACATCCTTACTTGTAAAACCCAATCATTGGCCCCTCGAGTTTGTTCTGAAATCTCGTGGTCAATGCACTCCCCCAATCTGGGCATCTCTGGACTAGGAGAACAGTAGCCTGGCGGCTCTCAAACTGGAAGGCGTCTCAAAACACTGATTGCTTCTGATATCAGAGCTCCGGGACGAGACCTGAGAATCTGCATTTCTAGCAAGTTCCCAGATGGCGTCGGTGGGGCTGGTCCGGGGACACCATTGTGAGAACCTACTGATGAGGCCAGTCCCTCGACTTGAACAAGGAGAAACTGAGGCCCAGGGAACAGAAGCATCTTGCCCAAATCGCTCAGGGAGTGTAGCAGATGGATGACTGGAACCCATGTCCCCAGACTCCTAACCAGGTCCTCTCCGCCCCACCCCAGTGCCTGGTAGGGGCCTCCCACGGCATAGTCGGGCATCTCCCCTCCCACATCACCCCTCAGATGAAAGGCCCCAGAAAACAAGCCTGAAAGGTAGCCTTGGAGGCCAGTGTGGCGTTGGGCAACAGCGCGAACTGCCCACTAGCCTGGGAGGGCCAGGTGTCCTCGTGGCTGCCAGCACCGTCAGCCTGGCCAGCTGCTTGCAGCCGGGTGTGCCACCAGGCTGGCTTCCCCGTTGACCCAGCCTGGCACTGGCGCCAGCCCAGATCTGGCAGCAGGGCCAGCCAGGGCCGAGGCTCAAGCTGTCGGCAGAGTGACCGGGGAGACACGGCTCACCGGGGTGACCCTGTGTGTGCCCCTGCAGGGATGTCTGTTCCTCGTTCCCGCTTTGTGGTGCCAGGCTGAGCCCTGGTGCTTCCCCGGGAATCTGCCCAGGTCTCAGGGTGTTTGCGTGACTTCTCTCATGTGCCACACAACCTAGGGAGGGGCAGCCCCAAACTGGCCAGCCTCCTAACTCAGCATGAAACCAAATTTTAACCACTCGAAGGAATTGCTCAGTCCACGGCAGGCCTGCTCCCAACTGACAGCTGAGCACAATAGCACCAGGAAGATTCACCCAGCTTGGCGAGGTGGTGGGACTCCCTGGTGGGTGCTTCCCTGGCACCAGGGGACCCCTTGTCTTGGCACCTCCTGCTGCTGAGCTGCTCCTCAAGGCCATGTGTGTCCAGCCTTGCCCCTCTGCCTGGAACCCCATCACCCTCCTCGTGAAGCCAGCGCCCATCCCCGCCCCCCAGGTGGGCCTCTCTGCTCACTCACATTCATTATAGTTCCCACCAACCCTCTCTGTGTCCACCCTAATGTGGGAGCTCCAACTCCAAAGAATAGGGTGTTCCAGACACCACTGGCCTTCTTTTGGTGAAGGTATCCTTGTGTTGATGCCTTAATTTGGACCTTTTCATGGTCTTCAGATTGTAAATTTGTAACCAAAAGTCAATCTATTTCTGGTATTTGGTGTAATGGCAGCATTAGTAAACCAGAACACCAGTCTAATCATGAGAGAACATCAGGAAAACCAAAATTGGGGGACACTCTACAAAATATCTGGCCAGTTCTCCCCAAAAGAAAAAAACAGGAATGGGAGTAAACTCACAAGACATGATGGTGAAATGCCGTGTGCTCTCCTGTAAGGGATCCTGGAAGAGTAAAAGGACATTTAGTGGAAGAACTGGGGAAATCTGAATTAGTTAACAGTATCTGAAGTTGATTGAATCATGTATGCTAACAAAAGGCATAATCTTAATCTTAATTTGTGTTCCTGAGGGTGTGAACCATTTGTGAATAGATGTAGTTACTAGTTACAAGTGATCCCAAATTGAATTGGGATGGGTATTAATCTATATCAGTGGAGGCTTACTAAAGAGAGGAAATTTGGTTTCAGTGAGAGAAGCCAGAAGACAGAGAAAGTCACTAGAGGAGACCAAGGATATCCCTGGTGCTGGAAGGCAGAGACATCAGCCAACGGACTCCAAGGATGGCAGCCAGCCGGTACTGGAAAACCACCGGCCCTGAGAGCAAGTCTGGTCTTGCTGATGCCTCGATTTGGCACTTCGGACCTCTAAAACCATGAGCCAATAAATTCTTGTTGTTTAAGCCAACCCATTGTGAGGTGTTTGTCACAGCAGCTCTGGCAAGCTAAGACAGTATTAGAGCAATGTTAATTTCTTAGTTTTGACAAATGTACCAGGGCTATGTAAGATGTTAACGTTCGGGGTAGCTGGGTGGAGGGTACATGGAAACCCTCTGTATTATCTTTGCATCTTTTTTGAAAATCTAAAATTCATACAAAATAAAAAGGTTTTAAAAAATAATGCATTGTAAGAGATGAACTAGCGTTTTCCAGATACCTTATTGCCCATACATGCATGTGTGTGAATAAGGGAGCAGTGCATGCGTGCCAAGGAAGGCTGGAAGAGAAAGCATGGAGATTTGGGGGCACCATAGTGGGGCTGGGTTCAAGAGCAGAGGGGGTGTTGGGAGGCTGGAGGGAAGACAGGGTCGCTGTGTGCGAAGACTCTAATGAACCTTATCAAGGAGCTTGGATTTCCAGGATGGGCTATTTGTTGGGGAGAGGGGGTCCTTTGCCCTAGGTAGATCAGACACCCCCCATTCTCAAAGAAATCAGCAACCTGATATGCTCAGTCAGCAGCCTTCTCCACCCAGAGGTCTGTCCCTGGATCTTTCCACATCCCCCCAGCCTGCTGAGGCCGCCCTGTTCTGTAGGATGTAAGTGAAAGAGGCTCAATCCATGCACAACCCCCATAGAGCAGGAAACCCCACAAACTTCCCAGTGTCAGCAGGGATTCCCAGAGGGCTGCATTTCTCCAGGTCACCCCTGGTTCTGAGAATGTTCTCCTGCTGGTTTCTTCCCTTTCTGGATCTCATCTCCTGTGCACGGAATCCCCTTGGACAGTATCCCAATCCTTCCACGGCTAAGGGTGGGGACAACTTGGCTGAAGGTCAGGATAAAAGAGGAAGCTTCTCTGTCTTCTGGCCTCTCTCACTGCGTCTGAATTTCCTCTCTTTATGGGGCCTCCAGTGACATGAATTAAGATCCACCCCCAATTCAATGTATGTAACAAATGAGTTAAGAGGTGATATAAAATTTCCCCATTCTAAAACGTCCTAAGACTTTCTGTGCACCAAGGAGTTGCACTCCACCAAGTGCAGGGCCTCCGATCCTTTTCCTCTCCTCCCTAGTTCCCCCACCTTACTCAGTTAATGCTCTCTATGTCCCTCCAACCCAACCCCATAGTGGTCAGGCCTCTGGGGGCTCTCTTTTTACAAACACACTGACCCATAAACATAGACAATTCTCTCCTCTAAGAAGAATTCTGCAGCCAACTCTTAAACTAACCATGCTTTTCTCCCTCTTCTCTAACACTGAAAACAATATATGGATTCGACATGGTAATAAATGCATGGGCTGCTGCGTGAGGTGGTGAGCCCCTGACATGAATTGTGCCTGAGCAAAGACTGGGCAGAAACCATCAGGGGTTGAGGAGAAGTTTCCTGGCTTGGTAGGATGAACTTTGAGGCACCAGGGCCAGTCCCGAGGGTCTACAGGGCTCATAGAGCCTCAGTCTCTGGACTCTGGGGAGAAGATGGATCTCCTGAGCCCTGGGCCATTCTTGCCAGGACATCACAGTGCCACCGGACAGCACTGCTTCACTTGGCAGCCCATTCTAGCATGATAGGGAGGGCTCTCCTGACCTCTGGCCTAAGTGCTCATGCTCTCTGCCATAAGCTGTGCACCAGAAAGTCCTCAAGCTGTGACTTTGGCCAGTGTGGCTTCTCCATTCCAGCATATCAATCATTCTGTATGTGCACAGAGCTTTCCAGGAGTCATTCTGAAGCTCATGCCACTATGTCAAAGATTAACTAAGATGTCAGCCCCAAAGCCTAGCCAAGGGTCTAGGGGAGAGAGCCTCACAGTTCTTCTTCTTAAGTGATGCACTTAGTATTTTCTTGCCCATAGGCCTTGTGATGGTTAAGTTCACATGTC
>PVKY010002325.1:0-26170 GCA_004027775.1 Bradypus variegatus | reverse complement strand
TCCACCCCCCACCCCGGTTGAACCATAGTAATGGTATGGTACATTTGTTAATTTGATGAAAGAATATTAAATATTACTGTTAACTCCAGCCCACAGTTTGCAATAGGTACATTTTCCCCCTTATACCCTTTATTATTAACTCCATGCAGCAGTGTTGTACATTTGTTCTAGTTCATGAAAGAACTTTTTATATTTGTACAGTTAATCACAGTCATAGCCCAGCACAAGATACACTGCATTGTGCATTCCCATGCAAAAACAGCTTCTTCATGCGTCTGGAGAATACTGTCTGTCTCCCTTGAACCTGTGCACGAGGCAGCAGTGAGCTGTGCCTCTGCCACTGAAGTGCCCCTTTCACTTTGAATAAATGAAGAACAATTACCCTCTTCGCTATCTAGGATGATTGCACTTACCTGTATGAGCCCCTAGAGGGCGAACCACCTGTGGATGGCCCCGCAGGGCTGGCTCTGTACACAATCCCGAGCTGTTTCCCTGAACGTTGTCTACATCAGTTAAATTTAGAGAGAGAGACCACAGTGGTGAAAGCCTGGTTCCGCCCCAGATGACCTGAAATGAGGTATTTTCATGGGCGCCTCTTGTGTTCTAGGCCTCCTGCCAGGTCACACCCGGCACCCAGAGGTTAACTGGCCTTGGAGGGGCCCAAGTGTCCGGGCTTGGCAGGCGGAGATCACACACTGGGGCCCGGAACTCAGCTGCCCAGCATGGGGAAAACCCCAGGCGTGCAGATCGCAGATGTTGCCATAAATCTTGGCCTTTGGTTCTTCAAACTGTGAGTCTTTGATCCACGCTATTTTTATCCATGAACTTGTGGGATTTCTGGGATTGTGACACTTTCCCGGTGACGGGGTCCTCTCGCCTGATCCTGGAAGCTTGATAGAAAAGGCATCTGTATTCATTTGGTATCATGACGCACCTTGCCTGGCAGATTATAAATAGCTCATTGAAATGCATACATGGTTGTGTGTTTCGACTTCGTAATATATTTACCACGGCAGAGAACTCAGAAAATACAAAAGGGTAGATGGGGAAAAATAAGTCTCTCACTCATCCCTGTTTTCCAGTTGCCCAGTTCCCCTCCCCCTCTGCTCCCACCAATTTCTTCTGTATCTTTACAGAACTATCCATTGGCATAGACATATATATAAAATATATAGACATACACAGATACACACACACACACACACATATAATAGCATATACTAATGAGGAGACAATGTTCTAAGTATTTTACATGCATTGAGTCATAAAGTCCATATACATAATTTTTAAACAGGGAATCCATTAATATATTTAAAATTAAAAATGTGTTTATATATCCTAAGAAGTTTCATTCCCACACCTGTACCATGCACTACATTGTTTAAGTTTTCCTTAGTGGTCACCAATTTCAATGTTTTTTGTGTGCATCCTTCCAGTGTTTATGCAAATATAATAAAATAGGAATCCATATTCTTATTTTTATGTTTGTTCACACAAAGGCAGGCATCTTCAAACACTGTTCTCCATCTTGCCTTTTTCACATGAGACTATATCCCGAACATTGTTTCATTTAGGTAAATACGGCTTCCTAATTTTTTTTTTTGATATGCACATTATTCCATCAGATCTATGTACCATAGTTTCCATAGATGGAGATTTGACTTATTTCCAGTGTGACAAGTATGTTCAGCAGGGGAGTTGTACATATCAAACAGATTTCCTTTCTCGCTCCCCACCCAACCCCTGCTGCAAGATGCATCCTACATCTTCAAAACAGAAGACGTTGGTATAATCTGCTTAAAGACAACAGTGGCCATCTGTTCATCCACTCAGCCACGTGAGAAAGGAAATCAGGATATCGTTTCATGATGGCAGAACCTCCTCACCGGCCAACGAAGGGGAATTCCTGAAGGTCTCCCACCGTGTGGCAAGGAGAGGTTGCTACTGCTATTTACTGTGCGTTTTGACTGCGAATGACAGAAGTTGCCTGTGGACTTCTGAAGCAGAGAAGGACTTTACTGGAAGGCCACTGAGTGAAACACAGGGTGCAAAGGAAGACTGGGGAACAAGGCGCAGGAATTTGGCAGCTGAGAGAGGAGCACATCCAAGGGCAGCCCATAACCACAGCCGGGTTGGGGAGGTGCCGCTGCCGCCAGCACCAGTGGACACGCAACTCCTCTCACACTTGACCACTGACAACTTCATCCTCACTGCTCCTGAATTTTCCCACTCCCTTGCCTTGTTCCTGCCTAATTCAAGGCCACAGGGAGAAGCATCAAATTGCACACCCCCCACCTACCAGGGAGCAGGGAGGTGGCCGGCCCGGCCCCTGTAAGCTTCTTAATGAGTTGGACCCTGGCTTCCACCAGTGTGCCCACAGTGAGAAATTACCCCAAGATAAGTTGGAGACTTAAGTGCTGGGCAGTCCCCAAAATACCAAAATGTGGCTACAAGGTACATATATGCTCAAGTCCTCCAAGAGCATTCTGGAAAGTGGAAGCTTCAGGCATCCTGACACTGGAGCCCAGAGAAATCCATTCACAGAGCAGGTGCCAGGGACTCTGCAGGCCACAGGTGTCTAACACCCTTCACCAAGCACTTTTTTAGCATGAATGAGGGTGATATGATTTTTTTGCACTTAGTTCTATTAATACGATAAATGTCATTAATGGTTTCCTAATTTTAGCCATCCTTGCATCCTTAGAATAAATCTTTCTTGGTCGTGATGAAACTCCCAAAATGTGAGAGCTCCATTCTGAGCATAAGGAGCTCACACACTTTTTGGCAATGCTGGCCACACTTGCAATGTGACTGATGAGAC
This sequence comes from Bradypus variegatus, assembly GCA_004027775.1. Classification (NCBI taxonomy): domain Eukaryota; kingdom Metazoa; phylum Chordata; class Mammalia; order Pilosa; family Bradypodidae; genus Bradypus; species Bradypus variegatus. Next base: position 23,349 of record PVKY010002325.1, on the reverse strand, counting down.
TCAGGAACTGAATTTTAAACTTGATTTACATTGCACTAATTTAAATTTAAAAACTGACACTTGATTCCATTATTAGATAACTTTTAAATCTGTTTGGACAACTTGAGTGTGTATCTATTTTTTTTTTACTGTAAATGGTATGAATTCTACATAGCTCAAGATCAAGTATTTCCCATAAAAACTTAACATCAGACTGAGATGTGCTTTAAGCATAAAACACACACTAGATTTTAAAGACAGCCCCCCAAAATGGATGTAAAACATCTCATCAATAATTTGGGTTCAATAAAACATATTAAAATTAATTTTACCTATGTCTTTTTACTTTAAAAAAACTGAGGCTACTAGGAAATTTTAAATTATGTGGCTCACATTACTGGATGGTGCTAATTTAAGCCATTGATATTTTGTCTTTGTTATGGCAGCTGCACTAGCATCTTAACTCATCCGTAAGTCATTTATTCATTGGTGGTAACTAAATCCTGTGGTGTGTGGGATCCCCTAGCTAGAGAATGTCATGAGACAAGCAGAAGGCTAGGAAAGAGCTCTGAGGAACTCTAGTAGTTAAAGGCCAGGAAAAGGAGCTGATCTTGCAAAGAAGGCAGAGGAGGAGCCCAAAGAAGCGAAAGGAAAACTAGGAAAGTGATGTGCTATATGACCCTGGAGGATAGTGTTTCCAGTTGGAAGGAGATGTTAGCAGTTATCAGTTGTTTCAGAGATCAAAAAGGTGAGAACTGAAAAAAAAATTGTCTCAAAAAAGTAGGGAATGGCCAACTGAATTGAATACTGCCAGAACATCAAGCAAGGTGACATGCAAATACAGGATGGTCGCTGGTGACTATAGTACACAGAATCATGGTGGCCCATCCAAATTCCCAGAACTTGTGAAAATGTTATGTTACATGGCAAAGGGGGATTAAGGCAACAGATTGAATTAAGGTTGCAAATCAGGTTACCTTAAAATAAGGAGAGTGTTCTGAAATATCCAAGTAGGCCTAATATAACAATAAGGTCCTTCAATGTGGAAGAGGGAGACAGAAGAAGAGTCACTGTCAGAGTGATAGGATGGGAGACTGGCCATTGCTGGCTTTGAAGATGAAGGGATGGACCATGAGCCAAGGGGTGTAGGTGGCCTCTAGGAGCTGCAAGAGGTAGGGGAACGGATTTTCCCTAGAGCTTCCAGAAGGCATACAGCCCTACTGACACTTGATTTTAGCCCAATGAGACTTATTCCAAACAACTGGCCTCCAAAACCACCATGAGATAATATATTGGTATTGTTTTAAACCTCTAATTTGTTACAAAAGCAATAAGAAACTCATACAGTGACCAAAGCAAAAACAATTTTTGTGGATTGATGGAGTTAGTAACCACATTGGAGCAAGTTAAGGGAAGCTCTTGATCATAAACAGCTGCTTTAATTTGTGTGGTAGACAAACCCTAAAATGATGCTCCCCCCCTTGAGTGTCGGAAGGACTGTCATTTGCTTCTAAATAACAGAATAAGGTAAAGGTGATGGGGTGCCAATCTTGTGATGATGTTGCATTGTATAGCAAAGGTAATGGAATGTCTTATATGTTTATAAGACTTCCTACTGGCAGACTCGCCCTAGAGCCACAAAGAAATGGATTTTACCAACATCCTGAGTGAATTCGGAAGCAGATCCTTCTGCACATAAACATCTAGATGTAAACCTCAGCCCTGGCCAACATCTTGACTTCAGCTTTTAGGAGAACCTGGCTAGGCAGTGCTCAGACACCAGAACCACAGAAACTGTGGGATAATACATGTGGTGAAGGTTTGAAGCTGTACATACCCCTAGAAAAGCAAATTCTTAAAGTTAATCCATTTCTGTGGTTGTGGACCCATTGTAAGTAGGATTTTTTGGCAAACAGGATCTTAAGTTGAGATGTGACCCCACCTCATTCAGAGTGGGTCTTAATCCTCTTACTGGAGTCCTTTATAAGAGGATGAAATACAGAAAGAAAGACAGAAGCTGGGAGAGAAAGCCAAAGAAAGAGAAGAAGCCACTGAAGCCAGAAGCTAGAAGCAACAAAACCCAGGAGAGAAGGGAGAGACCAGTAGATGCCACCATGTGCCTTGCCTTTGACAGAGGAGTCCAGGATCGCCTGCGGCCTGTCTTCAGGAAGAAGGTATGGTCTTGATGATGCCTCAATTTGGACATTTTCACAACCTCAGAACTGTAAGCTTGAGAGCTAATGAATCTCCATTGCAAAAGCCAACCTAATTCTGGCACATTGCAAATTTTGGCAGCTTTAGCGAACCAGAACAAACTAGAATGTGTATTGTTTTAAGCCACCAATTTTGTGGCGATTAGTTACCAGCAGTGGATAACTAATACAGTGAGTCTGGTTCTGTAAGATAGAACAAATAGAGAGTGGTCACTGAAGTGAAGGAGAAGTTGAGGGAGTTCTTGATTTTTTTTTAAATGGGAGAATATTTAAAAACTAATGACTAGTCAGCTAAAAAAAGGAATGAAGTTCTGAAACATGCTTCAACACGGACAAACCAGACACAAAATAAAGCAGATAGAAAAGGACAAATATTGCATGATTCCACTTTTATGAAATAACTAGAATAGGCAAATTCATAGAGACAGAAATTAGATTAGAGGTTAGCAGGGGCTGGGGGAGGGAGAATGGAGCAATATTGCCTAATAGGGACAGAGTTTCTGTTTGGAGTGATGAAAAAGTTCTGGAAATAGAGAGTGGTTGGTGGTGGTTGTAGATTATAAATGCAGTTAATACCACTGAATTGTAAACTTAAAAATGGCTAAAATGGCTAATTTTACAAAAAAAAAAGATTTAAAAAAAGCCAATGAAAGGTTCTTTGAGCGGAAGATGCTGGCTTTACAAGAGAGAATGGTAATAGCATAAAGTTATGAGACAAAGGATGTGATTAAGGATCAAAAATTCAAGAGGAATGAGACAAATTTGGCATGAGATGAGAACTTGTTTATTGTTATAGGACAGGCCTAGAGATGTACTCAGGTGTATGGTTTTAGTATTGGGAAGTTGAGGGGCTTCCCAATTGATGGCTTCTATTATTTCTATAAATGAAAGGCAGGTCATAGACTGAGAATAAAGGGAAGTGGAGGTGCCAGATACTGAAGAAGACAGAAATAGTGTACTTGCCACTGTGGAGAAAGAGAACAAGTTGACCGGAGAATTGTAATAGGATTCTGGGTGATGTCGAAGGCACATTTGAGTTTGGTGATTACATATTTATGGCAGAAATATTCTGCCCGGAGTTGTAACTTCCTCCAGTAGCACTCAACTGCTTGTGGGCAATCACAGGGAAAAAAAGCTGATAGATGGGCTTTTTTTTTTTTTTTTTCTGATGAGGGCAATAAAAAGACAGAAGAGCAAAGAGTGTTAGGGTATTGACATTGTTATTGAAATTATGGATCCTGGAATCATCTCTGAATAAAGGGAATGGTGAAGAAAGGAGGCACCTAAGGGACTGAGGGTTCCTATCAGGTTATGAAAAAGTGACAGTGGATGTTGTTGAGAAAGCAAGATGGAAGAAGTGGTTGATGGAGAGAGGTGTGGGTGACTGGACAGATGTCCATGTGGATGGAGATGAGGCAGTGTTGCTGTCTTCTAAGTCAGTGTACCCCACACACTTGCACACCATGGGCAAATAGAACGTGACAATATTCTGACAGCATGCTAGGGTAAACAGGTGAGCTTGTCACAGCCGAGGCAACCAGGCCCTCATGAGGGCCGAGGAAGTCAGTGTCTCAGCCCACCCCTAACCTGCTCATGGCCCCTGGGGAGATCTTTAGAGAACTTCAGAAAATCATCTGGGGAAAACGAGGGGTGTGGCCAGCAGGTAAGCAAATAAGAACAGCCTAGGGGAGATATACACCTCAACAAAACAGCTAGAGAAGAACATCGAAAGAAGAGGTTGTGCTTCTAGGGGAATTTGCTGATTCCAGAACAATTCCAAGGGCACAGAGCAAAGGTTTTGAAGGCCTTGAGCAGAGAGGAGCTGGGGCAGCAGGTTTATGGAAGACTGAGAGTGTCAAAATCTAGGAGACTCCCTCCTTCTGCATGGTCCTGGATGTGTGGGGTCTCCATCCACCCAGCCTCCAGTTCTTGCCCATTTCTACAGGGCTCAGTACCCAGAATTAAGGGCACTAGCCAAGTAACTCCAATTGCAGCAACTATTCCAGATGTGATCTCCTTACTGGATCAAATCAACCCAGCCCTTGGTGTCTAGTATGGCCAATCCATTTATCTCTATCCCAGTAGGCAGAGAAACTAGAAGTTGTTTGCTTTCACCTGGGCTGGTGTAGACAGCTGAGTGGAGAACCCAAAGATGTGTCCCCATTTTAATCCATGGAACCTGTAAACATAACCGTATTTGGAAAAAGGGGCTTTGCAGGTCTAATTAAGTTAAGAATCTTAAAATGTGGAGATGGCCCTGGATTATCTGGGAGGGCCCTAAATCCAACAAGGGTCCTTGTAAGAGAAGCAGAGGGAGAGCTGAGATGGACAGAAGAGGACAAAGACACAGACACACTGGAGAATTTGGCCACAGAACAAGGGACGCCTGCAGTTACCAGACATTGGGAGAGGTAAGGAACTCATTGTCCCCTAAGGCTTCAGGAAACTTGATCTGCTTGACAGCCATAGATATTATTCTTGTGAATTATATTGATGACATCATGCTTAGAAGTTCTAGACAGCAAGAAGAAGCAGAGATTCTATGCCTTATTCATACATGCCAGAACACGCAAGATAAACCCCAAGGAAGTTGAGCAGCCTATCCCCTTGCGGAAATTTCTGAAAATTCAATGGTCTAAAGAGAATGGAAATATCCCCTTCAAATGAAGAAACTGCTATTATCACAAGCCGTTTGCCACTAACGAAAGAGATAAAATCCCCAATCAAGTAGGTATTTATTAGTCTGTTTTGTTCTCACATAAAAAGCACTGATAAATATTTGTTGACGAATGAACGAAACCTTTCAAACAGGCCCAGAGTATGGAAAGATCTGTATCCCAGGTGAACTCTCCCTGCAGAGCCTCTATCACAGAGCATGCTACCAGCAGTCAGGTAGACAAGATGACCACCCTGTGGCTGTCACTTAGCCTCTCCCCAGCCTCCCTAGTGCCTGTTTAAGGGACTCATTAACAAAATGGTTATGATGGGTTATTTATGCACCGACTTGCCTCCCTGAGGTTTAGCTAGGCATGTCACTGATAGGCATCCAACTTGCTGGCAGCAGCCCCCACCCCTGATCCCCCAGTGAGGCACTGTTTCCTAGGGACACCCGCCAGATACCCAATCACAGAAGGATTACATTGGACTCCTTCCATTACGGATTGGGCAATGGCTTTTCCTCACTGGAATAAAGAACTCTGGGTTTGTTATTTGCTTTCCTTGCCCTTCACACTTCTGCCAGTCTGTGGACTCACTGAATAGCCTTATTCACTATCATGGTGATACAGACAATATTGTTCCTGATCAAGGGACTCCATTTATTAGACAGCACAGGTCCAGGCACCCCACCGGGCCCAGCCTGAATAAGACTCAGTTTCAGTGCCAGGCTGGAGAAGACATCCTTGGGATTGGGGAGCTGCGCTTCTGAACTCACAGCCCAGATCTGAGCATGCCAGGGTGTCACTGGTCAAGAACACAGCAGATGACTCACCCTTCAAATGTTTGCTTTTTCCAGGCAACCCTGAACTCCGCCGTTGACGGGTTTTAGTACCTAAAAGAGGAACACTTCTTCCAGAGGACACAATAGTAACACTGAACAGCAAAGTAGGGTCTGCCTCTGAGCTGTTTGGGGTACACCAAGAGTGCTACTGTGGGGTCAGGCGAGGAGAGCATAGAATTGACTGGAGGGATTGGTTTAGATGGGGTGGGGGTTGGAGGGACGGCTACTGCGAATGGAACCTGGTGAGGTCCCTGGGGCACCTCCAACTCACCCCTCTCCCTCTTTGGGCAGGACCTCAGGATGGGAGCAGGGAGACCCCTCCCTCTGCACAGCCCACAGCATGCCGGTCCCCCTCCCGCCTCCGCAGGGCACGTGGCCGGGTATGCGGAGCTCCCAGGCCCCCTCCCTTGGCGACTCGCGAGGCTCCCACCCCGGGTCTCGGCCCCCCAAACCCCCTCATTCGTCAGCCTGTAAGACGCCCAGGGACGGGACGCGCCGAGTTAGCTCAGCCCCCCGGAGAATCCGCAGCCGCCGCCAGACCCCGCCCAGCGTCCCCCGCCAGCCAGGCCGCGCCCGGGGGACGGCAGCGGAGCGCGGTGAGTAGCACGGCCGGCAGGGAGGAACACGGCGCCCCGGGTCCCCGCCCCTGCCCAGGGCCCCGCATCCCATCCTGAAGCTTCCCCTTCCTTCTGCGCCGCGTCAGTCCGTTTCAAGGCCGCAGAACCGCCCATAAGGGAGGACTCCGCCGCCGGGCCCGCGGCCCTCCCTGCGCCGGGGTCGGGGCGTCCCGGCCCCCTGGGCCCCCTCCCCGCTGGTAGGAGCCGGGAATCCGGAGCCCGCAGCTCCCAGGCCCATTCTCGTTCAAGGACCCAGGCTTTGAGTTCCCCCCTCTATCCGGGAGCCAGGAATGCAGGCCAAAAATCTCTCTCCCTTCCAGACCCAGGAGGCTCGGGTTCCAATCACATCTGCTCCCCAAACCCAGGAGTCTAAGCCGCAAGCTAATGCTGCTCCTCTGAGCCCGAAACATGGGCCCCCAGCCCAGGCACCCCGTGGAACCCAGGAGTCCGAGCCCCCAAATCCTACAGCCTGGGGCGCAGAAATTCTGCCCCAACTCCCCCACCACACCACCCCCGCCCAAATCAGCTGCGATGTCTCGGACCCAGGAGTCCGGCCCACCAGCCCCTCACACCGCGGGCCCCAGGATTAGGCGACCCGTCCCCTTTCCTCCCTCAGGATCCTGAAATTTAGGAGTCCAGCCTCCTCTTTTCCAGGGACCCGGGAGTCAGGGGCCTGGCCCAGAAACCCCTTAAGACACCCTCGACCTTCTGTTTCAGGATCCCAGGAGACACAGATCCTAGCCCAGAAACCCCATAACCACAGGGGTCCAATCCCCCAACCCGCTGCCGCCCAGGTGTCCGAGGGCTCGGCCATCGTCGCCGAGCGGGGCCGGAGGAGAGGAGGAGAGGGGAGAATTGAGAGGGGTGGGACGGAGGGCCTGGGCTGGGGGTCTCAGAGCTAAACAAACCCAAAACAGACGGGATGCTATGGCAACGGCCTTCCTCCGCCTCCCCTGGAGACTCCTCTGGGGCTGTGTCGGGGAGGGCACTCCCCAGGAGCCCCCACAGCGCCAGCTGTTGTGTCTTCCTGTTTTGTCGTCACGGCAACGGTGACCTCAGCCCTCCACCCCACCGCTAGTGGTGCGGGAGGTCCGCGATACTTTTATCCCGGTGGGCGTGGTCTGGCCTAGCCCCCCCCTCGGGGGCGGGGCGGGGGGGAGCCCGGATGCAGGGAAGTCCCTGCCCCGGCCCAGCTGGGCGCCCGAGCTCGGTCCCCGGCCCCGCCCCCGGCCCCGCCCGCGCTCGCTCCCCAGCCCGCCGACCCCACCCAGCCCAGACCCTTCTAGTCTGCAGCTGTCGCCTCCTCCTTCTCTCCAGCCGCAGCAGCCGCAGACCCGGAGGTGAGGCTGCGGGGACGCCAGAGGGTGGGATCGCAGGGTGCAGAAAGAGGAGTGGGCTGGGATTCAGAAAATCTGGGTCCCTGGTACGACTGGGGGTGGGCCGGGACTCCTGGTTCTAAGAGAGGAAAGGGTTGCGGGTCTGAACTCCTACACGTGAAAGAGGAGGGGATCGGGGGTGAGGGAGAAGACCCAGGATCCAGGGTCGGAGGGCAGACGGATGAGACCTACAGGTTGAAGGGGGCTGGGATCCCGACCCTCCGCAAGAGGGGAGGAGTTTGGGGTTGGGAGGCCTGGGTTTGGGAAGAACAGCTGCGGTTCGGAATCACTGAACCCTCTCCCTCTCCAGGAGACAGAATCCGAATTTCGGACCCCCTGAAAGGCCAGGGGCTGCTCCTAAGAGTGAGGACGGAGCTGAAAAGCCCCTGTCCTGAGTTCCGGAGAGGACAAGGCTGAGTCCGGCTCTCCGGGCCGGTTGTTCTGGGTGGTCAGAGCAGTGGATGGGGTCTAGGGGCCGGACTCTGGGTCTCTGGAGTGAGGTGGGAAGGATAGGAGGGCCTGGGCGTGGCGCGGGGATTCCTCCAGTGTTTTCCAAAAAGCCCGAAGGGGTGTTTGCTCCTCCTGCCTGCTGCCGTGCATTCCTGAGCTCTGACCTCTAGCGACGGCTGAGGCCCCAGGGGCGGGGACGGACCCCACCCCTTAGAGGGCTGGGCGAGTGGTCTCCCTGCTAACCCACCTTCCACCGCAGCCTGAATGAGCTGTGCGCGTCTTTCTCCCTCCTTCCTCCTTGGATCAGCTCAGCAGCGCGCCTTCTAGAGCCCAGAAGGCTGCAGTAGTCCCGACTTCCTCCTAACGGCTTCTGCAGGGGCGTGGGGGAGAAGGCGGTGGCCGGCTCCCGCGTGGCACCCCGAGATGTTGGGGACAGGAGGTCTATGTTGGCGTTTCTGCTTCTGGAGTTCCGGAAGGGGGTGTGAGGTGTGGTTACTTATCTCCGGACTTGCTGTTAACACCCTATGCAGTTTCCGGCCACAAGGTGGGGGACTCAGCAATGCGAACCCACGAGTCCGGGTTTCCAGCCCTTGCTTTTGGGGACCCAGAACTCACTCTTTCAAAGCCCCAGCAATTGGAGCTTGCAATCCTCACTTTCCAGGACCTGGGAGTCCGGGCTCCCATCCTCCGGAAACCCAAAGGCCGGGGCGGGGGTCCCGGCGCCGCCTCCCCAGCTACATTCCAGACGGCTGAGCCGAACTGAGGTCCTTATAAGGCGCGCAGACGCCGGGGCTGGCCGGGCCGTCCGCCACCGCAGCCACCGCCCAGGCTCTCCCGCCCGCCAGCCTCACAGCTGCCCAGGGGCCCGCCAGGGTAAAGTTCACTCATGCCGCCCGTGGGCCGTGCACGTTCGCCTGACTGTGGGCTCCCGTCCACGCACTTAGGCGCCGCGGGGGGAAGGGCAGGGGCGGGGCTTCTGCAGGGTCACAGCCCGGACCCCTTCGGGGCTGGTGGCCAAGATCCCTGTCCCGGGGAGGAGCCGCGCCCGGCTGCACAGCTTCGCGGCGTGCTCTTGGCGAGCCCCCGGTGGGGTCGGCTGGTCGCGGGGGTTCCGGGAGGGCGGAGCCCAGTCCCAGCCGGACGCTGATGCCTTTTCTGGCTTTTTCCAGGTGTCTGACCAATTTCGCCTCCAGAGCCAGATCTTGCTCCATTGGGGTCCTGAGCTAAGACCGCCGGTGAGTGGGCCGGGGGCTCGGACCGGGGTGTGAAGGAGGACGGGGCACCTTTTACGGGTCTGGGGGAGGAGAAGCCTGGGGCCTGGAACTCCTAGATCCTGGGAGAAGGGTCTGGGAACCTGGAACCTTAGGGAGACGGTCCCAGGCACTAAGGTATCTGAGGAAGAAGCTGTTCAGGAGCCGGGCTCCTGTATCCTTGGAGAGCTGTCTGGTGCCAGGACAGCTGGGCCCGGAAGGGGTTAAAGCCTCATGGTGCACTGCTATGCCCTTGTCTCAGCAAGGAGGAAGTTTTATTTCTGTGTGGCTGAGGTAGACCTCCTGAGTTTTTTAGTGGTGGCAGCGGAGCTATTAGACATTTTAGGACCTGAGGAAGATTCTGAAACCTGGTTCCCAAAAGGCTGGGCATCCGATTCCTGAAGGTTTTCAGCAGCAGGATGTAAAAGCTGTAGACTCTAGAGGAACACAGGAAAGAAGGTGGTTTCCAAGCTTGTAGGGCCTCTGGTATACTCAGGCCTGAGGGCCTGGAGTTCTGAGGTCTGAAGCTGGATAACTGAACATTGGAAGGGACGGGTAACTGGACTATCAGGAATCTGGGGAGCTGAGGTTGCTGGAAGTTGGGGAATCAGCTGGTTGTATTGGGGGGCGTGCTCATACAGCCCCAGGGGGTGCAGGGAAGAGGAGGTTCAGCTTCCTGGGGATGAAATACTGCAGGCCTGAGTCCCTGTGAACCCAGTGGGCAAGAGAGTTTATAGTCCTGATATCCCGGGCAGGGGTGGAGAGAGGAGGGGGTACTGCAGAGGGCTTAGACGCAATTGTTGACCAAGGGGGAGGACTCTTGGCCTTCCACAAGCTGGGAGCAGAAGCCTGCTCTGTAAGAGGGGATGGAGTGAGAACTCGGGAGCCCTGATCAGATGTGGGTCTCTGGGAAAGTAACAGCATGGAGGCTGGAAATGTCTAGGCCCCTTGGGTGAAAGAAGGAACTTGGCCCCAGAGCCTGGGGTGCAGAGCCCTGGGTACCCAAGGGGAGGGAGTTGAGAGATGGAAGATGGGGTCTCTTGAGCTGACACCTGGGGGTGGGGGATGCTATGGCTACAGAGTCTTCAGTAGCTAGGCTGCTGGAGAATGAGGGCAGGGCCCACGTAGCTTTGAGTGCTTGGAATGGCAAGAAAGAAGTGTAGTTTAAAGTCGTCGGGTCCCAAAGAGAGGAGAGGGGTCTCTTGGGAACGGGAGAGGCAGGGGCCTAGATTTCTTGGGTTTTGACGTGGGTCGGGGAGAAACCTGAGTCTTAGATAGGAGGGGGCTACAATCTGGGTGAATAATTCATGTCTGTATGTCTAGGACTGTCTGGTTTTTTAAACTGAAGACTCCATGTTCAAAGAACCTCCTAGCCAGAACCTAGATTACTTTTTTTCAAGGGGAGGGGCAGGGGGATGGGCTTCTAGGAAGGAGGGGGTGGGGGGCCCCGACTCCTGATCTGAGGGAGGAAGGACTGGGGGTCTGGACTCCTGGGTCTGAGGGAGGAGGGTCTGGGGCCTGGACCCCCAGGTCTGAGGGAGGAGGGGCTGGGGTCTGGACTCCTGGGTCAGAGGGAGGAGACCCTGGGGGCCAGGACTCCTGTGTTCTTAGGACACCCTCTTCTCCCCTCAGCCATGCCAGTGACGGTGACCCGCACGACCATCACGACCACCACATCGTCATCCTCGGGCCTGGGCTCCTCAACCATCGTGGGGTCCCCTCGGGCACTGACCCAGCCCCTGGGCCTCCTCCGCCTGCTGCAGCTGCTATCGACCTGCGTGGCCTTCTCTCTGGTGGCCAGTGTGGGTGCCTGGGTGGGGCCCATGGGTAACTGGTCCATGTTCACCTGGTGCTTCTGCTTCGCCGTGACCCTCATCATCCTCATCGTGGAGGTCGGCGGCCTCCAGCCACGCTTCCCCCTGTCCTGGCGCAACTTTCCCATCACCTACGCCTGCTACGCCGCCCTCTTCTGCCTCTCGGCCTCCATCATCTATCCCACCACCTACGTCCAGTTCCTGTCCCACGGCCGTGTCCGGGACCACGCCATTGCGGCCACTGCCTTCTCCTGCATTGCTTGCGTGGCTTATGCCACCGAAGTGGCCTGGACCCGCGCCCGGCCGGGCGAGATCACCGGGTACATGGCCACCGTGCCGGGGCTGCTCAAGGTGCTGGAGACCTTCGTGGCGTGCATCATCTTCGCCTTCCTCAGCAACCCCTACCTGTACCAGCGCCACCCGGCCCTGGAGTGGTGCGTGGCCGTCTACGCCATCTGCTTCATCCTGGCGGCCGTGGCCATCCTGCTGAACCTCGGCGACTGCACCAACATGCTCCCCATCCCCTTCCCCAGTTTCCTCTCGGGGCTGGCCCTGCTCTCTGTCCTCCTCTATGCCACTGCGCTTGTCCTCTGGCCCCTCTACCAGTTCGACGAGAGGCACGGTGGCTACCCCCAGCGGTCGCGTGACTCGGGCTGCAGCAGCAGGCACCCCAGCAACGTCTGCAACTGGGACCGCCGTCTGGCCGTGGCCATCTTGACGGCCATCAACCTGCTGGCCTACCTGGCTGACTTGGTCTACTCTGCTCGCCTGGTCTTTGTCAGGGTCTGAAGGACCTCACCAGGGGCTCCCGTTTCCTGCTCTCTGGCCTTGTCGTCCTCTTCTCCTGTTTGGGCCTTCTTTGCTCGGTTATTTTTTCTTCCTGTTTCCTATTTCTCCCGCCCTTCTCACCTCCTGATCCACCTTGTTCTCTCCTCTACTTCTTTTACTCCTTTTCTCCCCTCTCCTGTTCCTTTCTGGTTCCTCTCCTTCCTGTTTTGCCCTATTGCCCACACCCTGTTTGGCCTCCGAGCTGTTTTTCTTTTTCTTTCTGGTCTCCCTGTTTCTTTTCCCATCTACCTATAACCTGCCCACCTCTTACCCATTTGTCTTCTTCTGGTTTCCTTGGGAGCCCCCAAGACTTCCTTCTTCTCCACCTCCAGAGGTGCTGAGCTCCACACTTCCACCACCCCCACCCCTCATTGCAGCTATTCACGTCCTGGAGCCCCCAAGGGGTTATGTTGCCAGAACATGCCTGCCCTCCCTTGCTGTGCCTCAGTCAGCGTATGTGTGCGCCCGTGCGTGTGTTCAGGGGAGGTGGGGCCCCCTTTCTCCCCGTGCCGAGGATATACGGTACACCTCCCCTTTAAAGATTAAAAAAATCTCCAGAGGTCAATAATTAACAGTGGGTGGGGGCCCAGACCCTGGTTCCCTGGGCCCCACCTGGCTCCAGGATTTTTATCTGGCTTACTGAAAAACCACTGCCTGGAGGACATCTTAAAGGAAGCCAGAAGTACATGTTTTCCATCCCAGTTGTTCTCTGTGGGATCAAATAAGGGAGACAGCCCAGGAACCACATTATCTTGAAGACAACTTAAATACTTTGGGGGGGCATTCATGTGGCCCTCCATCCTCAGTGTTAAAAATAGCTTGTTCTGCTTTTGCAGGGAGAAGAAAATGGCCACTGCGGCCTTAAAAGTGGTATTAGTCTGCTTTTTTTTTTTTTTTCTGGTCATAAGGGCAAAAATTATTGGGTGGCCCTACTCTTAAAGGGGGACGTTTCTTTTTAGTGTCTTTTTTGTGGGGTTGGGTGGGGGTGGCAGGGACTGCTGCTGCCATAGCCAGAGGAATTGCTTTGCTTGAGTGTATGGTGCACACACACGTGTTTCTGTGTGCTAGTTGCTTCCTGCTGCTGCTTCCTGCTTCTCTGGGACTCACACACGTAACATGATATATATAAATGTATAAATATATATTTTATTTTTTTTTAATTCCCTGGAACTTCTGATTCCCATCAGCTCCAACTGGCAATCAGAGGATGTCTCCTACCTTCCCAATTCCCACATCCATACTGTTCATTTTCATTTTTTTTTTACCTCAATATAAAGATATCGGAAGGATTTGTGCTTTCTTTATTATTGGGGAGGGCTCCAGGATAGGCGGCAAGGTCCAGATTTCCTGGATCAGTTGGGAGAGGGGGGTTGGGGCCCGATAACTTTAATCTCATCAGAAATACTAGCTTAGTGGGGTCTTCCACTCAGACCAGAAGAGTTGTCCATCCTTGGCGTTCCACGAGCACTTCAGAAATACAATGTCCCAACTTGAGTGCTGCATCTTTCTTCCAAAATTGACTTTCTGACAAGTTCCCCATCTCCTGATAGTCTTTCAGGGCTAAGAACCCAGAAACTTGTCCTCACCTTCTCCCCTAGGCCAGTCACTCATCCAACATGGCCTCTTCTCCTAAATTCCATTCATATCTGTCCTCTTCTCTCCAGAGACCTGACCCAGTTCATGTTTCATTTACTTTCACCTGTGCTATTGCCTCAGCCTGGCTGCCATCATACCTCCATCCCACACTGGCCTCAGAGGCATCAAGATCTGATCCTGCCCTCCCTGGTCAAACCCTTGCCCATCTTCCACATCCCACTCCACCTTGCCTACGGGTAATGTCAAAGCCCCCCTCATCCCCCATGCAAAGTCTTTAGGATCTAGCTCTGCCTATTTGTCCACCACCAGCCCCCTCTTACCCCAGCTTTAAATTTTTCAACACACCTGGTCAATAGAAGACAAACGAATTTCCCAAGCAATGAATCTGTACCACAGGGTACAAAAGTCCAAGAAATTCCAGGATCATGCAATCCCTTTTCAGCGCCTACATCTGCAAAAGCGATTGGGAAAAGTCAACTGCCACACGCACACTCGGTCTCTGTGGTACCCTCAGAACTATGGCCTGCACCAATCCCTTCTTCCAAAGGGCGTCTGGCTCTCCACCCCTCGCCTCCCCTATTCCATGCTTGAACCCCCTCTTCCGGAAGGCACCCGAGAGCACAGCTCTAGAACCCAAGGAGACCTGGAGTAGAACGTGGTGGGATTCCTAGGGCCGAGTTCGAGCTTTTCCCCTCAACGCCTTCCTTTGTCCTGGGGCGGGGCCGCACGTCTGAAGGTGACCGGAAGGTCAGAGGACGGAGGACCCCACCTTTGGAGCGAGGAGGGGAGGACTCGGATTCCCCCTCCCCTTCAGCTTCCGGGATCCCAGACCCTGACCCCATAAGTCCTACAGCAGGTGAGGGGCGCTTCTAGCGGCCCCCGGCGTCGCCGCAACGTCCCCCCCCCCCCGCGGTGCACTCAGGGAAAGGAAGTCTTCGGCCTCGTCCCGAAAACGGCCGGCCCGCGGGCTCGGACTACAAGCCCCGGGAGGCACTGCGCCTGCAGCCCGGGGCGGGCCGCCGTTGCCCCTGGAAACAGAGTGGGACTCCGCGGAGCCCAGACCAGGAAGCGCGCGGAGCGGGGGGGTGGGGGGACGACAGAGGGACCTGCGAGGGAGAGGGGCGGCTACAGGCACAGAGACGGGGGGAGACCAGCTTCGGAGAGGGGAACAGAGATTCTCAGGGCCAGCGAGACAGAGAGGGGGACGGAAAAAGAGAGAAACGGGTTGGATCACAGAGAGACATGGAGGGAGGGAGGGACGGAACCCCAGAGACAGAAGCTCACAGAGACGAATGGAGAGAAAGGTCAGAGAGAAAAGCACAGAAAGACAGAGTGACTGAACCACAGACAAACACAGAAGGAGGAAGAAACAGACGCAAACACTCAGAGGGACCCCCAGAGACAGAGAGAGACTGACTGAGCCAAAGAGACGAGTGGAGAGCGTGTCAGAGAGAGGGGGGACAGGCGCGCAGAGCCCAGGAACAGATTGGATCAGAGGGACACAGAAGGAGAACAAGCAAGCGTTCAGAGGGGGGGTGGGGGGGCTCAGAGACACAGGCACAGAGGGAGATTCGCAGTGCCAGGGAGACAAATAGAGACAGAAACCCAAGGATTTACAGGACTGACAAACAGGGAGAGGCCCAGGGAGACTAAAACGCAGTGATACTGGGTGGGAGAGAGAGAAAGAGAGAGAGAGAGGGAGGGAGACCACGGCCCAGAGAGGGTCAAGGGACGGATAACGGACACAGATGGACACACAGGGAAAGAAAGACGGAAAGAAAGAAGTGCAGAAACATAAATTCCCAGACACAGAGAGAGAAAAAAGATCCGCCCAGAGACAGAGACCAAGAGAAAGGGACAATCTCAGAGACATAGACATAAAAATTCACAGAGACCCAGAGAGAAATAAGGACGCAGGGACATGGGAGAGAACCTCCCTGTTCACTAGTGGATCTCAGCACTGAACGCAAAGTTTGTTGATTGAGTGCACGAAAACAGCGTGGCCCAGCCTGGGATACACAGCTCCGCATGCCGCCGCGGTGGGCTCACAGGACTCCCCCACCCCCACCCCGAGGCACCCTAGAGGAGGAGGCACGCGTCAGGACGACAGATGGCCGGGAGTGGGGGGCAAGGCTCAGAGGATCCCCCCGCCCTCCGGCCAGTCCCCGGAGTGGGCGTGTGCACGTGCGCGGGGGGGGAGGGCATTCGTCCGGTGTCTCCAGGAGGGGGGGGGCGCCTTTAAACCGAAACCCCGCCCCTCGGTCGTCATGGCAACGCCTACCCCCACCCGGGGCTCCCACATTTCAGCAGGTGCCGGAGCTGGCGCTCCCACCGCCGCCGCCCGTGCCTCCGGCTCCACGGCGCCCCTTCCTTCCGCTCTTCCCCCCTCTCGCCCGCTCCCCCTGGCGGAGCAGGCGCGCCCGGGGGTGCTGCTCCCCGCTCCGCACGCCCGGCGCCTGGAGGTTCCTCTCCGCTCCCCTTCCCATCTCGGAATCTCCCTGGGGCACCTTTGATCTCCGTCTCCTTCCCTTCCACTTGTTCCCCCCGATAGGCAGGATCCTGGTTCGTGAGCTGTTCCAGGGGCCATGGCGGGCCTGGGCCCCGGTGGAGGCGATTCAGAGGGGGGACCCCGGCCCCTGTTTTGCAGAAAGGGGGCTCTGAGGCAGAAGGTGGTCCATGAAGTCAAGAGCCACAAGTTCACCGCTCGCTTCTTCAAGCAGCCAACCTTCTGCAGCCACTGCACCGACTTCATCTGGTGAGGGAAAGGGGCTAGGGGCCTGAGGAAGAAGGGTTTTGGGGGGCAGATGCCTGTCACACCAGACCTCTGAGTGAGGAAGGAGGAGGGGGTTGCAGCCGGGACTCTAGGGTCCTGGGGTAAGAGGAGCTGGGGTTCTGAGGGAGGAAGGTGCTGGGGGGCTGTGGACTCCTGGGTCCTGGGGATAAGAGGGGCTGGGGGTCTGAGGGAGGAAGGCACTGGGGGGCTGTGGACTCCTGGGTCCTGGGGTCTGAGGGGGGAAGGCATCAGAGACCTGGACTCCTGGGTCTAAGGGAGGAGGGGACCGCAGACTCAGACTCCGGAGTCCTGGGAGAGGAAGGGGCAGGAGACCTGATATCCCTAGTTGTGGGGAAGGAGGGAGCTGGGGGCTTGGACTCCCGGGTCTGAAGGAATGGGGGTGGGGGGTGGGGCAGGATTTCTGGGTTCTTAAAAAAGGAGTGACTGGTACTCAGACTCCTGGGTTCTGCCAGAGGAGGCCCTGAGGACTAGGGTCCCCTGTGCATCACAGAGAGAAGGGGGTCCAGAGCCCCTCCCTGCCCTGACCTCAGGTTCTCACCTCTTCCAGGGGGATTGGAAAGCAGGGACTGCAATGTCAAGGTGAGTACCAGGGACCTGGACTCCTGAGTCCCTCCGGAGGGTGGAGGCTGGGGCCCCCCAGCTGAGGCTGCTTGACACACGTGTTCTCCAGTCCCCAGAGAGGCGTGGGGGAGCCCGGGGCGGGGGGTGTGGCGGAGACGCAGCCTGGGTGGGGAGGGAGCTCCGGCAGTGGGGCCACAGGCGGAGGTGGTGCCGGGGCCCCTCCCTCGGCCGGCTCCAGGTGGGGACAGATATTTGGAGAATCTGTTACCATAGGAACAGGGAGATTTGGAGAAGGGGAACTGAAAGGGGGGGGGCTGGAGATGCAGAGTCAGAGCCCACCCCCCCCTCCAGGCTGCCGTCTCCATAGCAACACCAACCATCCTAGGCAGGGGCAGGCCGGGTGGGGTCACTGATGGGCGGGTGGGGGCCGGGCGGGCCAGCAGCAATGAGGGGCGGGAGAAGGGGGCGAGTCCCAAAAGACCAGCTGCCACTGCTGAGAGCAGCGTGAGTCAGGGAGGGGGGTGGGCCGGCAGCAGGCACCCCCAGACTCACTTCTGCCCCAAGTTGCTGTTGTCTCTGCTTGCCTGAGACTATTTCTCTGCGTTTTCTCTCTCCGAATGTCTCTGCATCTCTCCTTCTGGCTTTCTGGTCGCTGCCCATGTCGGACTATCTCTGGGCCCCTGTGACCACTCTCCACCTCTGTCTGTCTCTCTCTCTCCTTCCTTTGGCTGTGAGCATTTGCATTGTGCATCTGTGTCTTCTCTGAATCCTCAATCTTTCTTTGGGTCTGTCTTTTGGGTTGGGTGTCTGTCCCCCGGTGTCTGTCTGTCTGACTCTCTGTCTCATTCTCTGCATGTTGGGGGTTTCTCCTCTGATTTTGTCTCTGTGGGTCCCTTTCTCTCTCTCTCTGTCGGGGCCTCTCTCGGTTTATCTGGGTCTCTCTCTGTCTCTGTGTCTCTGTGGTTCTTTCCTTCAGTATGCAGCTTTGTGGTTCATCGGCGATGCCACGAATTCGTGACCTTTGAGTGTCCAGGCGCTGGGAAGGGCCCCCAGACGGACGTGAGTGCCTGGACAGCGGGCGCGCCCCCGCCCTCACCCCCTCGGCGTCCGTCCCAATTTCTCCTGCTATTTTTAAGGCTGGGAGGGGAGCAGGGCTGGGAGGATAGGGGGAGCTAGTCTGGCCCAGATTCCCTGCCCTTGGCCTGGAAAGGGGGAATGAGGGGGGACCGAGACAGGCCGGGGACACAGGTGGGGGGCGGAGAGGACACAGGGGTGAGGGGACCAAGGACTGGTATTCTTTAATGGGGGGGCTGCAATCCAGGGGCCAAGAGATTTTTAAGACATCAAGGGCTGAAAGACAGAACAAGAGAAACATTGATGCACATGCCGAAATCCCAAGATAAGATGAGAGAATCTCAGAAAGAGGAGCAAAGATGTAGAAAGAGATGGAGACCAGAAGGAGAGACTGAGGCAGAAGCAGAAAGAGAGAGCTGGGATAGCTATACAAGGGGAAATAGAAGGGAATCAGGAAAGACCAAGGGAGTGAGAGAGACAGACTAAAATAGAGAATGGATAAGAAGAGTGGCTTGGGAGGTGATGAGAGAGGAAGACCCAGAGAGAATCTGTAGTACATACATATACACGTGTGTGCATACACAGACCCCCCATGCAAGCTCACATGTGCACACACAGACACAAACAGTCTCTCTCTGTCCTCCCCAGTGTTACAGAACAGTCAACCCTGGGTGCTCATCCCTGTTCCCTCCTCCACTTTCTGTCTGGCTGTCATCACGTCAGCTCTTCCCTCTGAGCCTCAGTTTCCTCCCCTGTAAAACGGGCTGATGATCTGCTATTGGCCAGTGGTGGTGGCAGAGTTCTCTGTCTGCCCTGTCCCACACAGGAGTCCCCAGCCCCACTTAACTACTGAAACAGTGGCCGCTGGGCCTGAGGAACAGAAATTTCAATTTCATTTCATTCAAACTGATTGCAATTTAAATGGCCACCTATGATAAGTGCCTGAGTGGGACTGCACCGAGTGTAGGCAACATCAGGCTTGTTTTGACAGCTCAGTATGAAGTTATGTCAATGAATTTGACAGAGGGTTGAAGACGGTTTTATGATTAATGGATGGAGAAAGAGGTACAGTGAGTCTGAGACTGGAGATCAAAAACAGAGATGGTGAGACCTGGGGTTAGGAACAGACACTGAAATTGTGAGAGAGAGAGAGACAGACATCTGTGAGGCATTTTGCCAGCTTGTCAGATGAAGAAAATTGAAGTTCACATAGAGGATGTGACTTCCTAGAGCATTTATTGAGCACCATTGTCTACCAACACCTACAGACATTCCTGATTTTCTCACTTGTGGCCACCTCCCTGTCCACCTCCCCTGCCAACACTAGCTCTCACTCATGGAGTGCCCACATCACCAAACCTGCCCAACGGCTTAAAAGGCGAGGCCCTGCTAATGTCGTCCCGGACCCGGGATGTCTGGCTTTGAATTCCAGCTCCATCACTTAGTTCCAAAAGCTAATTTGCCTTTCCACACATCTTGAGTACCCCATCTGTAAAATGGGAGTGATCAAAGTGCCCCCCTTTGAGGATTGCCTTGAGAGTTAAATGAGTAACATACTTCAGACAGTATCTGGCACGTACCCAGAGCTAAAATGTGAAGCATTATTATTGTTAAAACAGATTATTCCCAATGAGGAAACAGAGATGAAGAGCAAGGAGGAGGCCTTTCTCCTGTATCCCTCTCAATGGCCTTTGTCTTCTCATTTTAACACTTTTGACATTGTTGTAAGCAAAATGGATCCAGTGCTCAGGAAGTGTGGAGGGTGTTGATTCTGCATAAGAGGAGGCACCCATGGCACCTGCTTTACAGCAAGGACAGTGAGAAGGGGCAGGCAGGGGGAGGCCACTTAGCTGGGTGGAGGGCACAGTTGAGATTTGGACCTTCATCTCTGCAATTGGAGCTCCAGTGTTCTCTCCTCTTTAATGATGACTTTGACCTAGAGAATAATAATAACAGCTTCTACCTGGGGATGGCTGATGTGCCACCACCCTGCTGAGAGCTTCCACATACAGTAGCTCATATGGTCTGGCAGGAACCCTTTGAGTTAGGGTCAGCTGCAGCTCTCTCCATCTAGAGACCCAGAACATTAAAAGACATTGTGACATCTGCCAACCCTCCCACCACCCAAACATTGCTCAAAGCAGAAACCCCACTCAACTGCAGAATAAACGGAAGTCCAACAAAGTTCTTACTTTTCACCCCATGATAACTCTTTCAGTGCATCCCTAGAAAAAGACAAATATCAAATTATTTAACAATGAGACATTGGGGGAGAAGAGAAAGGTCTGCTTTGCTGATGTCCTAAATCCATGCTTCAGCAGACTCTGGAAATTAAACATTGCTCCCAGATATGGATTGTTTTGACAGAATAGGACCCTGAAGTTCAAAACTGGGAACAAACTTTGCCCCAAATCACCTAGCTCTTAGTTAAACCAAGGTCTGTGTGGAGACTGCAATAAAATTACTAATAATAGCCACAGCAATAAAAAAAAAAAAAGTAGGAAGAGTAACAATATCCTGCATTTTACATTTATTCTTTCATTTAGGCTTCTTGGATCCCTGTAACTGAGGGGTCATAGTCCACTTTCCACATGGGGCTCAGAGAAAGCAAGCTATGCTATGTTGGCAGAAGCTAGAGCATAGCCCAGAAGCTGACAGAGAATGATCTGGGGTTCTGGGTGGTCCTCAAGTCCTCAGAGGCCAGCTTGCAGGAGGTGTTGGGGGGCAGGGACTATGTGATGTTGGAAGCCTGCATCTCCTTCAGGTTCAGTCCAAATGCTAGCTTGTTCCTTACCTCCCTATTTAAAATTTCAATCTCTCACCCCTGGTGGTCCCCACTCCCCTTCCTGCTTCATTTTTATTCAGAGAACCTATTACCATCCATCTTGCTATATATTTTATCTATTTACTTTGTTAACTTTTGTCTCTTCCACAAGAAAGTGAATCCCATGTGGTATGGGGTTTCTATTTTGTTCACCCCAGGGTCTCCGGCCCCAAGAACGGTGCCTGGCACACAGTAGGTGCTCAATAAATAATTTGTAGAGTGAGTGAGTGAGGTGGAGAGATCAAGGTGGAAGGAGGCAAAGAGAAAGCGCTCCCCTCTAGGGTTCCAGACCCTCCTCCCCACAAGCTTCCCGGGCCGCCTCTTTTCTCCCCCCACCTCAGGACCCCCGGAACAAACACAAGTTCCGCCTGCACAGCTACAGCAGCCCCACCTTCTGCGACCACTGTGGCTCCCTCCTCTACGGGCTGGTGCACCAGGGCATGAAATGCTCCTGTGAGTCCCAGGCTCTGCGCCTTCGCCACAACTCGGCGCCTACAGAGGCGCAGGGGAAACGCCGGGGGTGGGGGGACTGGGCGCGGGGCCTGAAGTGCTAACCCCCAGGCTTGTCCCCGCAGGCTGCGAGATGAACGTGCACCGGCGCTGTGTGCGCAGCGTGCCGTCCCTGTGCGGCGTGGACCACACGGAGCGCCGCGGGCGCCTGCAGCTGGAGATCCGCGCCCCGACTTCGGACGAGATCCACGTCACGGGTGAGGCCTTGCCCTCTCCCGAGGCCATGTCTCTTCCCCCCAGCGAGCGGGCGGAAGGAATTCACCTGCTCAGGCCAAACACCTCCCCGGGGAGGCGCCGCCCCTCTCCAAGGTCACACCCACGCTCCTCGCCTCAAGGTCAAAGGCTCAGCACCTTCTGGCCACGCCCCTCCCCGAGCAAAGCCCCCCTTGAGCCTTGCTTCTTTCTTAATGGCCATTCTACGTATCAGGATCCTTGAGAGGGTGGGATGAGAGGACCTGGCTGGGAGGGAGGAGAGAAAAGCTGGGCCTTTGGGCTCCTGGCTCTTTGGTTGGGGACAAGGCAGGGAGCCAAGATGCCTGGCTCCCGAGGACGGAGACTGGGAGCTTGGAATTCCTGATGGGTTGCTGGGGAGAGGGCTAGGGGACTTCTTCCCGGATCTTTAACCCAATCTACCCTCCCTTGCCTTCCTGCCTCAGTCGGTGAGGCCCGTAACCTCATCCCAATGGACCCCAATGGTCTGTCGGATCCCTATGTGAAACTGAAGCTCATCCCTGACCCTCGGAACCTGACGAAACAGAAGACCCGGACCGTGAAAGCCACACTGAACCCCGTGTGGAACGAGACCTTCGTGTTGTGAGCCTGGGGTGCAGGGGAGAATGTGATGATTGGCAGAGAATGAGCTGAGGGTCTTGGTGGCCCACAAGTCCCCAGAGAGCAGCTGGAAGAAGGTGTTGTGATAAAGAAAACCAAATAAGGGCAGAAGGAAGTGGGGAGAAGGGAATGGAATGATTGAGGGAAAGAGACAGAGATACAGAATCCAAATGAGACAAACCTGGGCTCTTTGTAAACTCCATTGAAGTTCATTCTAGGGACGTGGATATGAAGCCTACTTGGTCCCTGCCCTCAGAGTTTCTGAGTTTCTGCCCTCAGACTTTGTAATAATAATAATACCTTAACTTGTGTTAAATCTTTAGTCTATGCCATGCCTTGTGCTAAATACTTGACATGACAGTACATAGTCAAAGTCTCACATCAACGAGAGTGTGCTATTATGTGCTATTATGATGAAGAAACGGAGACAGCGAGCAGTTAATCCATTTGCCTAGGGTCACACAATCAGTTAAAGGTGGAAGCAGGAGAGCAGAGTCCTGACAGTTGATCACTAAAATAACCTCCTGATAGGAGGAGGGCTGGGGTGGTCGAGACCCCACGGAAGGTGCAGATGGAGAATGGGTGGACTCAGGGCAGGGAGATGCTGTGGCTCTGCCCACAGCCTCCTGAGAAACATCATCCAAAAGGCCAGAGCCAGAGAGGGAGTCAGCCAGCGACCAAGAATGGTGAGCAGAGAGGGGCAGAGACCCAGAGAGGGGGATAGAGACCCAGGGAAAGGGGGGCAGAGACCCAGAGAGATGGGGATGGAGAGAAAGAGACAGATCTGGAGTTGGGGGATTTGTGATTGGGGGACAAAGAGACAGAAGAAAAAAAGAGAGAATCCCAGAGAGAAAGTCAGAGAAAGACAGACAGCAGTCCAGGTCAGGGGCTGAGGCTGTGAGTGTGTATGTGTGTGTGTGTGTGTGTGTGAGTCTTAGAGAGGGTGAGGGCAGAGAAGATCCAGAGAGAAAGAGAGAGAAGGGAAAAGAGACCTGGGAATCTGGGAATGAGGAGGCAGGGAAGACTCCAGAGACTCAGAGACACAGAAAGAGAAAAACAAAGGCAAAAAGAAAGACAAAAAGGGATACATTTTAGGAAATGGGGAGTGGGGGGGTAAGGGGCAGAGAATAACC